>MU739925.1:3208-16459 GCA_026770625.1 Nicotiana glauca
ACAAGACATCACAATGTATATCAACAACATTAATCTCAATACTACACAAGTTATATTATCAAAATTGATACATGGACATGCATTGCACCTGTTCGAATCATAATACATATAAAATACCTTTCAATTACACATAAGAATCAACCCACCTAAGAACACTCCGCAAGAGATAACCCACCTGCTTCGCCTCAATTTAGCATTTCAGCACCCCTTCCACCATGATACACATAGCACATTCAATTAGTCTTCCTAAGTTTGAACTCATACCACCGCACATAACGCACTTTACCTTTCCACTAAGAGACAGGAAAATATTCTCCACGCCCATAGCTCGGGGCTACACAACTTATCACAATAAGAATCGAACACCTAAAAGCTCACCCATTATCAAGCCGCCATTTCCACAATTAGGGACAATACTGACCATATAAATTCATAATGCCAGCTGAACTAAATCAAAGTAAGAGGAAATTTATCCTCGGAGGAAATTTATCCCATAGGTGAACTAAATCAATATGTGCTCCTATTTTTAGGGGCTACGTACGCACGAGGTGACGAGAGTCCGTGCGTAGCTACTATTATGCTTACGTCGGGGTAGTTTAGGATCGAAAAGCATGCTTTACTTGAAATACTTGAAACCTTATTGTCAATTTAAAATGCTTAAATCATATTGAACTTGGTAAATAAATTTCTAAAAGGCTAAACATTATTTTCTTGACTTTAAAAAAAGAGAAATTGCCTTTTCTTTAGATAATTTCCCTTTATGAATTCTTGATTGACGGTTTGAATATGTTTATCGTTTGTGGATCGGGCAGAACACCTCAGTAGATTAAATAGATGCATCTATGGTTCGTGTCATTCGACCTTCTGACACTGCACAATTTAAATATTATGTTGGATCGGTCCGTACGACCTCGACATGATTTGTGCATGCTTGTATTGCTCGCCTTGCAATTTATAAATAATGATATTGCCTCCTTGGCCTGAGATAAATTGATAAAGGATGAAAATGAATTTGGAAATTTCCTATTAACAAAAGGATTGTATATCTATTTCATGATTTTCTTGAGTTTACCGTCTTTTTATAAAACATGAGTTGTTATATTATTGGTACATTATTGTTGGCCATAGTACGTGTCAGAGTCGACCCCTCATCACTACTTCTTCGGGGTTAGACTGGATACTTACTGGGTACACGTTATTTTCGTACTCATACTACACATGTTGTACATTTTATTGTATAGGCACATGTGTGTTCAGTGGCCTTGTGGTGCAGCAGCATGGTTGATACGGGGACTTGGGTGAGCTGTATCTCCTGCCACGATCAATAGCCAGCAGAGTCTCCTTTAAAGTATTTGTATTCTTATTCCTGTCTAAATTTGTAGACCGGACAGATGCTTCATTTTATTTTATTATTCCTCGTTGATGCACATGCACTTGTGACACCGAGTTCTGGGATGGTAATGGGTTATTTAGTATTGAGATTGTGAAAATATTATTATTTACTCTAAAATTCCCATCTTCTACTATTTAATTAAAGGAGAGTAGGATTTTGAAAATACTAAAAAGAGAACAAATTAATTATTTATTGTTTGCTTGCCCGATACCGATGTTTGGCGTCATCATGACCTTTTATGGATTTTGAATCATGACAACATGGTATCAGAGCACTAGGTTCCCTTAGGTCTCAGAGTCATGGGCGAGTCTAGTAGAGTCTTGCGGATCGGTACGGAGATGTTTGTACTTATCTTCGAGGCTACATAGTTGTTAGGAGCACTTCCCTTCTTGATTCTCATCGTGCGATTTGATTCCATTGAGGCTTATGCCTTCATTTCCTTCCCATCCAATCTTATACAACGTGAAGCGCTAGTTATAAACTGGGAATTGGGGAATTGTAATGGTACTACAGATGTGGTGCGGATGTTTCTCCCCGCATAGTTGATTGGGCTATTGTCGTTGCCTTGCGGAAGGTTATTCTATCATTTCAGCTCAGTAGATGTACTACTGATAGCTTTAAGGCTATGCCCGGGTTGCTATGATTCTCATGAGTTGTTATCGCACAATATTGATGTGATGGTAGGATGCTTGCTTATGTGTCAAGGAAGTGAATGACGTGAAAGAAGGTTTACTCAGTGCATGATTCCGAGATTCAGTATCTTATTTCCGGTAGAAGAAAAGCAATTGTCCTATGAATGTCCAGATTTGGGTTGATGGAGTAACGAGGCTTGGTATTTTCAAGCGTGGTAGAGTTCTCAAATTGTGACTCAAATGCGTTAAGTTTCGCCAATGTTATGGCCTTCTTCAATTTACCTTTGGGGCGGAGTATTGTGAAATGGTGCTTGGGATGCAGTTGTCAGATATAATGGAATGTAGTGATTTCAGAATCGAATGGGTACTTTTAGTATTGATAGCTTGAGAAAGACGGTCTTCTAAGAGGTTTAAAGTTAGTAGAGATCTGTTGGTTCAAGTGCTACAAAGATAGATTTTTATTTCAGGCAACAACATGTACGAGGTGTCATGTGGTGGTTAAATTTCTAGAAGGCCAGGTGTAGGAAGCAGATGTCGAGTAGTTGTTTAAGGGCGCTAGTTTGACCAAAGTGGGAGAGTAGCAGAGTAGCATATGGGTTTAGTGGTGGGATAGCTACACACTTTGAGGAAAGTTTAGAGTGATTTTGGGAATTATAGTAGACGGCGATTGGGTTTACAGGCTTAATTTGAAATATTGGCTATTATACGGCGGGAGATTGGATGCAACAGAAAGGAGTTGCTTGATATGAAGAAGAGAAAATGTGACTTTGAATTGGAAGATATTGTCGCATATTTGGTTGATGTCCATAAAGAGTGAACACACTAGCACAATTGGTGAATGAGATTGGGCTCGGGATGGGTTAGTGATGTCGTAGTGATTGTACCTCGTGCAGCGACGTTGGAAGATGTCGACATGTAATTTCCATGGGTGGGTTATCTCCTGTGAGTAGGTCAATGGTCACATGGTTGACGAAGCTTCTACGAAGAATTCTACTGACTATCGGTAAGAGGTCGAATATGTGAATATGGTTAGTGATTAAGAGTGTTCATGAAATGTTAACAAGAGGATTCCGAGGAATTTAGCGAGTTGGTTGTGCAAGATCAGTCCAACGATGAAGAAAGAATCTTGGCAAGTTCCAGAGTTATGTAAACGGGTGGCTCCAAGCTAAGTGGGAGAGTCTCACCGCGTACGATTGGGTTACATGGTTATGTACTTGTGAGGTTTCTAGTTACCGGCATATTGGTGAGTTATTACAACTAAGGAAAGAGAACATAAGTGGTAATTTGAGCAAAGCATTTGATATAGGTGTGCTATAGTTGGCCTTATTGACTTATGTTCAGGCTTTGTGAAGATTCAGGATTTATGCTTCGTACAGAGGTGAATTACAAGGGAAGTTATTTAGTTGGGTGCTTCATTGAGAGGGTGTTCATGTGCTAGAAGAGCCTTAAAGTTGATTTTGTTCGGGACCAAATCAGAGTGGGTGACTCTCAATAACGGTCCTAGTGGATTCAAGGTTAAAATGAGGTTTCTAAGGATTTCAAGCCTGTGGCATGGTTAAGAACCAAGCTTTTGTAGCGGATTATAAGAAGAGGCTTGGAATGTTGTATGATATCTTCGGCTTTCAGTGTAGCATTTGGAGGAATGATAGAAAATGACTTTGGATTCGTAGAGGAATTATCAGAATGGGTGTATCAGTTGAGGATGTGAACGTGCGCAAAATGAGGGTATGAGATGGCTCGTGGGATTTTATACAACATGGTCTCGCGATACGAAGCCACTCAGGATGAGTGCGGATTGAGTATGTTATATGTTGAATGGATTTATTATCATTTCTAAGACAAGTTAGGGATAAGTCAGGAGAATTTGGATCGGTTGGCCATAGTGGAATTGGCATAATGGTTGTAGTGATCAGTCCCTTCAGCATGATTAAATTATGCATATGATTTGTGACGCTATGTGCGAGGCTTGACGACCGCCGTAATTGGTTTATTTGGAAATATTCAAGTATTATGGCATGTTATGTGTAGGCGGATCCCGGAAGGGTTAGGGTAGCTTAGACCACTACTTGAGGATTTTTGTGTTCTATGGTCATGAGAA
Source organism: Nicotiana glauca (assembly GCA_026770625.1). Taxonomy (NCBI): domain Eukaryota; kingdom Viridiplantae; phylum Streptophyta; class Magnoliopsida; order Solanales; family Solanaceae; genus Nicotiana; species Nicotiana glauca. The sequence continues at coordinate 7,332 of MU739925.1, forward strand.
TTTAGTCATGTGTTGCAATGATTCTCCTGAAGCGAGTAAAGTGAAAGATTTCTACAAAGTGAAGTGCGTATCCTATTAGTGGTTTAGGAGTTATAATGAAATTGTTGGGTTCTCGCGTAATGGTAAAATAGGTGCGGTGACGACATGAATTTGAAAGTCAAGGATTTTAGTTCAGTATTGACAAGGATGTCACAGGCTCGGATGAGCAGGAAAAGATTTAGATGTTTAAATTAAGCTGGTATATTTTTCAGCATCATCAAAGGTCAATGTCCTATGTAAGAGGCTTTGGGTATTGATTGCAGATTTTTGATATGCTTTATAACATTTGTGTTGCCGGTGGTATGGATGTGTAGACTTGTTACTTGGCGCGGAATGTCATGGGAGCATGTCCCACTGTAAGATTGTATAAGAGTGGCCTGTAATCACTTGATTGAGTGAATATTGAAACCAAGTTTGAAGATTGTGGTGATATCACTAATTTGAGAATTTATGCCTGGAGGGCGCTTGGTTCGTTTGGTTGGGGACTGTGGAAGTTTGTTTCGGGTATGATGGTTGTTCGTGTGTGTTATGGGAAAAGGGGATGGATCCTAGAAAGGTTATTAGCCTAGTACAGTGCGATCAGAATCGGCTTAAGGTTTGTGGAAGGATTTAAATGTGAATATGGGCTCTATGTCAGGCCGAATTTGTTCATTTTAGCATATCACCCCGTATGGAGGAGTATTCGGACGTTGGATGTTATTTCGTTGTCGGCTATTTTATGTAATACTATATTGTGTTGTGTGAGTTGTGAAACAACTTGATTATGTATTGAGGTTCCCCGTAGGGATGGTGTTACATGAGTAGGATAGCTCTCGAGATTTAGATCATATATCGCACCGTAGTTGTGCTTGAGTTTTTTTAGCGTATGGCACTATCTGACTCCCCAAGAATGGAATTGTGCACTTATTGTGCTCGTGGCCAATATTCGGGTATTTTGTAGTAACGAGCATTCTAGCTCGGTAAGTAGTTCCTTATATATTTCATGTGTAGATCGGGCGGCATGCCGCCACGGGTATGTTGTTTGGATCGGGTTGCATGCCGCAATAGTGGTGTTGAGTACACTTCCATATATCTATTTTATGTGTTTGGTTTCCCATTTTTCTGAGGAAGGTTTATGACACCTTTTCGGTTGTCTAATTAGTTGTGTGGGTTGAGTAGTCCCTTCCAGAGTTCGTTTTTCCTTATGCATCACGTTGAGTTTGTAGCTTATTGGTGCATTGTGGCATCATATGACACTTTTGGTCATGTCTGGGGTGGCTTATTGCCTGACCATCACGTACTGGGTGAGACGAGATCATTGAATCTGGGATCAGTGCGACCGGATTATATGAAGTATATTAAAGAGCAAATACCATTATTTTGTTTATAATGGGGTGATGATTCTAGTCAAGAGGAGAGATTCAATGATTTGTTGACTTGGCAGTTGGTTATGAATTTGTATACGTCTTTTCCGATGTGGCGGTATTGCAAGAGTTGGAACAAGACTTATATATGTCATGAGGTATATTGTGAGCATCATATTCGTGAAATTTCGGCTATTATTATCAAAGAATGTTATTGGTCATGTAAGTTATGTAGCGCGTATTGTGGACCCAACAAAGGTATGCAATCATGTATTGGTGAATTGTATAGAGATTGATGCAGTGTTCGTATGATGGGAGCAAGCCTGGCATAGAATTCCGGATGTTGGAATTGGACTCTAAGGGTTATTGGCTTAGTAAAAAGGGGGAATCTTCAGACTGGCTCGAGCTAGTGGGCTCAACTAAGTTATGGTAGAACTGGTAGGCGCACAAGGTGTTAAACAGTGGTTTCGAACAACTCCAGATCAGTTCTTAGCACGTTCGAGGACGAACGTATGTTTAAGTGGGAGAGCACGTAACGACCCGACTAGTTGTTTTGAGCTCTAGCGTGTCGTTCGGCAGTTTTAGGTTTAGCAGCTTCCCCTCAGGTATTACGACTTGTACGCATAGTCAGAATTGAGATTCAGGGAGTTCGGAGTTTATTAGGAAAGAGAATTCTCATTTCGGAAGCTTAAAGTTGGAAGAATCTAACTAAGGGTAGATTTTGGGTAAAAGATCTCAGAATTGGGATTTGAAAGTTCCAACGAATGTATGAGGATTCGGACTTGGGCGTATGTCCGGATGACCCGGGAGTGTTTCGATGCCTATTGTGGAAGTTAGTCTTTTGGAAAATTTTCATAAATTTGGGTAGAAGTTCATTTCAATGTTATCAATGCCCATATGGGATTCCGAGTCAGGGAGTAGCTCTATATGGTGATTTTGGTGATGGGAGCGCGTCTGGAAGTGGATTCGGAGGTCCGTAGGTCAATTTGGAGTCGTTTGGCGAAAGTTAGAAATTTAAAGGATTTTAAGAAGTTTGACCGGAAGTGGGATTTTTGATATCGAGGTTGGATTCCAATTTTGGAAGTTGGAGAAATTCCGTGATGGCAAATATGACTTGTGTGCAAAATTGAGAACAATCGGATGTGATTTAATAGGTTTCAGCATCGAATGAAGAAGTTTGAACTTCTAAAGTTCATAAAGCTTAAATTGGAGTGTGATTCATGATTTTAGCATTGTTTGAAGTGATATGAGGCCTCAAGAAGGTCCGTATCATATTTTGGAAATGGTTGGTGTGATTGGACTAGGTCCCAGAGGCCTCAGGTGTATTTCGGGATAGTTTTGGATCAATTCGGACTGTTTTGGGACTACTAGTATCTGGTTCAGGAATTTTTCTTCGCGAACGCGAAGGGGTTCACGCGTTCGGCAAGAAGAAATTTTTGGAAGCGGATTTTTGTGCTTCGCGTTCATGGACGGGCCATCGCATTCGCGAAGGGGAAGCTGGGCCTATGGATTTTTAGCTTTCGCATTCGCGAAGGGGTCTCCTAGTTGAGCTACGCGTTCACGAACTAGGTCTCGCATTCACTAAGGGTTAATTGTGGAGCTGGAGCTGGTATTGCTTCGCAAATGCGAAGGTCTTGTCGTGTTCGCGAAGAAGGGCAGTGCTGGGCAGTATGATTTTAAAGACGAGATTTGCCCATTTGTCCTCCATTTTTCATTTGGTTGGGCGATTTTTGGAGCTCTTGGAAGGAAGATTTTAATCATCTATGTCAAGGTAAGTAATTCCAACTTATTACAAGTTAAATGCATGATTTAGATAGGGATTTAAGTATGGAAATTAGTTGAAATTTGGGATTTTGGAGGGAAAACCTAGAACTTGTATTTTTGAATTTTGACAACAAAATTAGACATGGAATTTCGAATAAGTTATACATTTAAGTTCGTGGTGTTATGGGTAAAGTTTATCTTCGAAAACTTTCGAAATCCGGGCACGTGGGTGCGATTGTGATTTTTATCAACTTCTCGATCATGGTTAGAAATTGTTATAAGTTGGATTATAATGGGTATTTGCGTATATATTAATGAATTTGCATAATTATTGGCTAGTTTTGGAGCGTTGAGCATCGGTTTGAGTCCTCGGAAGGGCTTGGGAGCCGGTTATGGAACTTGGGGGCAAGGTAAGTCTTCTTTCTAACCTTGTAAGAGGGAATTTATCCTCATAGGTCAACTAAATTAATATGTGCTCCTATTTGTGTGGGCTACGTACGCACAAGGTGACGAGAATCCACGCGTAGCTACTATCATTCTTAAGTCCGGGTAGTTTAGGAAAACATGCTTTACTTGCAATATTTGAAACTTTATTGTCAATTTAAAAATGCTTAAAATATATCGAACTTGGTAAATAAATTTTTAAAAGGCTAAACATCATTTTCTTGACTTTTAAAAGAGAAATTGCCTTTTTCTTTGGATGATTGCCCCTTGATGAATTCTTGATTGATTGTTGAATATTTTTATCTTTGTGGAACGGGCTGAACACCTCGGTAGATTAAATAGATGCATTTATGGCTCGCGCCATTTGACCCTCTAGTAGTGCACAGTTTAAATATTATGTTGAATCGGGCCGTATGACCTCGCATGATTTGCTCATGCTTGTATTGCTCACCTAGAAATTTATAAATGTTGACATTTCCTCCTTGACCTGAGATAACCTATTAACAAAAGGATTGTTTACCTACTTCATGATTTCCTTGAGTTTGCCGCCTTTTAATAAAATCCATGAGCTGTTACACTATTGGTACATTATTGTTGGCCATAGTGAGTGTTAGAGTCGACCCCTCGTCATTACTTCTTCGAAGTTAGACTGGATATTTACTCGGTACGCGTATTTTTCGTACTCATACTACACTTGCTATACATTTTTTTGTACAAGCGCATGTGTGTTTAGTGGCCTTGTGGCGCAGTAACATGGTTGATACGGGGACTTGGGTGAGCTGCATCTCCTGCCACGATCCGCAGTCAGTAGAGTCTCCTTCAGAGTATTTGTATTCTTAAACCTATCCAAATTTATATTTCGGGCAGATGCTATATTTTATTTTATTATTCCTAGTTGATGCTCATCCACTTGTGACATCAAGTTCTGGGATGATAATAGGTTATTCAGTATTGAGATTGTGAAAATATTATTATTTACTCTAAAATGTCCATCTCCTACTATTTAATTGAAGGAAAACTATGATTTCGAAAATACTAAAAAGAGAACCAAATTAATTATTTGTTGCTGGCTTGCCTGACAGTGGTGCCTGGTGCGATCATCACCTTTAATGGATTTCGGGTTGTGATAGCACCGGACACCACTGTCAGGCAAGCCAACACTAAATAGTTAATTTAGTTCTTATTTTAATATTTTTGAAATTATAATTTTCTTCAATTTAAATAGTAAACAATGGAAGTGACAGAGTAAATCATAAAGGTTTAATCATTTCAATACTGAATACCCCATAATCATCCCAAAATCCGATGTCACAAGTGCATGAGCATCAACTAAGAAATAAGATAAAATATAACATCTCTCCGGAATACAAATTGGGACAGGAAAGAAAATACAATTACTCTGAAGGAGGCTCCGCTGGCTGCAGATCATAACATAGAATACAGCTCATCAAAATACCCACATCAACCACGCTTCTGTGCCCATAAGGCCATTAGACATACATGTTCCTGTATAACAAAAATGTACAACAAATGCAGTATGAGTATGAAAACAACGCATACCCAATAAGTATCTAGCCTAACCCCGTAGGAGTAGTGATGAGGGATCGACATCGACACTCGTTAGTGGTCTAATAACATCAGGTAGAGGTCACTAAGTATGAGGCACAGTAAATGTGAGCATGTAATTTTTGCCTTATATGAGAATCACTCCCAAAAATTCAAAATAAAATAATTTTGTGTTGTTTGCAATTTTTGTGGATTTTGTGTTTTTTTTTCTTTTATTGTTTGCGTTTGCGTGTGCATGTCTATTTGTTTAAATCAATGAAAATACAAAAATATATCGCATTTGCATTTTAAGATTTAATTGTACAATTAGGAGTAATTAAGTTTGTTTTACAAAAAATGAAAAAATCACAAAAAATATGTATTTTAGCATTTTTTTAGCATTTAATGTCCAATTGTGTAATTTTGCTTTAATTGGTATTTAATTAGTGGGGTAATTGTTAGTAGGAGTTAATTAGTTATTTTTGATAATTCAACTAGGTCTTGTAATTTAATTTAGGATCTTTAAGTTTAATTTTGGAGCAAATAAACGAAAAGAGAGCAAAAAATATGAAAGAAAAATCGGATTGGGCCTCGTATTATAATTTGAATTAACCTGGCCCAAGTGTCTCACAAGTCCAACCTAAAATCCACTGGGTCAACCCGACCCGGTCTGCCCCCAAACCCAAACGACCCCCCCTTATTTTCACTTTACCCCTCATTTCTCTTGAACACCCAAACCCTAGACCTAGCCGCCACTCCCCACCTTCATCTTCTTCTCAACCTTGAACACACTAGCAAAAATCCTAGGAGATCCCCCCAAGCCACCAGCCCCAACCCCCAATCTCCATAGCCTCTCGTCTCCTTCTGCTTCCTCACACAAACGACCACCCCAGCTTTCTGCCGCAAAATACCATGGACTACTCCATCTTCGTCTTCATGAAGATCTAACCTAGAGAAAAATGAAAGAAACTATCATCTCTAACCTCTAGAGCACCACTAATAACACAAGAACCCAACCCCATCTCCATCCGCTCAACCTCACCCATCCAGCTGCCAGTCATCTTCCTCGCCCCCACCCCCCACGTCGCCCAGTCACCCCTATCTCCATCGTCAACCAGCCAGGCGGCCATCACTCTCCGTTATCGTCCAGCGACAGTCCACCAGTCAGCTGCGACGATAATAGTCACCAAAAAAACCCTCCAGTAATTTCTTTTTCAGCCCATCGCACGAGCAAACGACCAGTCCGCCTCCCGTCTCCATGTTGGTTTCTATTTCTGTCTCATCATGGAGCTCGTGTGTGCTTTCATTGGTTCGAGCCTGACTAAGAGCTTCCATCCGCTCAAGGTCTCGTTTGGTTTTGTTTGAGTCCGTCATCAGTTTGTTCGTCGCTCGTTTTCAGTCATCTTCCTTAGGACGTTCGTTGTCGTCGTCAGTCATCATCTTCAGTTGTTCGCTGCTCGTCATTTGTTTAAAACATTCGTTGTCCGGATAGATATTTTTTACGTCGAAGTTGAAGTCTTCGTCCGATATTCTGGTTCGATGTTGTTGATTTCGTTTAAAGTCGTGTCAAAATGTGCAGTTGTAATTGTTGCTTCATTTCGGTTTAATCAGAAAGCTCCTTCAGGTGTGTCTTTCACCTTCATTATTTTGTTAGTATGGCTCTATTTTAATGGTTCTATAAAAATTCAGAATTTATGGCTTGTTTTCATTTTGTGTTAATTATCCTACCATGCTTTATCTTCATTTTTGAATGTCTCTTATTAAGTCGTTGATCCGGTTTGTTTGTGATTATTCAGCAGTGGTCTATTAAGCTTTTACTTTCCTTTGTTGTTCATCAGTTTTTGCATATAAGTTTAGTTTGTTTTCGATTCAGTGAATTTACAGTGCTCATTCATCTTTTGTCTAAGTTTTAATTTAGAATTGGGATTTGCTCAGAATCATTGAATCCTTCATCTTGGTTGTGATGCTGTTGGTTTAATTCGAATTCAATTGATGATTGAGTTTAGTGATTCGAATACTTGTTTGTTCTGTATAAGTTTGTTGATTAGGTGAATTGGTTATAGTTGATATATTTTAGTGCAGATTGAAAGGGCTTGGGATAGGATAGTAATTTCAATAGTTCCAGGGCATCCGAGAGGGTAGTTTGGGAATAGACAACTTGCTGAATTATTTATGTTGAGTGTTCTGTTCACTAGGCACTAAAGTACCATTAAAATATTATAGTGGGGAACAAAACATAATGGGGAGGTAAAGAGGTTGATTAAACAAATAGGCACCTATAACTTGGAATTAAAAATAACACAAGACACTTAGTAGTGGGGTGTAAGAGAATATTATGGGTAGATGTATTTTCCTATTAGTTGAAATTTCCCCAAGATTGATAAAGGGTCTGGGGATTTATATAAATAGCGGGAGATTTGGACAGAATATAGGGGACAAAAAAAATAGAGCAGAGTTTGGACAGGACTGGTTTTTGAACTCTGAAAATCATTTTCTCAGAAAGTTTAAGGAGTCAATTAGTTCAACTAATACTGTTTAATTGAAAACTAAAAGAGGGCTCCAATTTTAACTGTCAAGTTATATTTTCGAATTCTTCTTTTGGTTGCGGATACTGCATTCCAATTGGTATTTGGTTGAAACTAAGGTTTTTCGGGGTCAGCTTTGGGTGTTGTTATTCTGTTGTTTGCTGGGTTTCATTTTGGTCGATTTGGTACTGTCTTGGCTGTGTTAATTGCTTTATTTGCTGCTGTTGTTGTCTGTTGTTGTATTGCTGTTGCAACTTTTGTTGTATTGCTGCTGCTGATCTTCCTTTTCTCCCATTGTAAATATTTCCAGGTACACTTCATGTTTCATTGAAATGTAGAATCCCAGTTGAGAAAGTGAAATGAAAATGTGCAGCAAAGCGTTGATTCCGGATTTCTGTTTCAGCATTTAAATTCATAATTGTCGGAATTTTTTTTTATTTCATTTTTTATCAAATGGACTGTAAACTGTTGTATCTCGGATTCAATGAGTCTATTTTACACGTGGAGTACTAGTTGTAGCTGCTATTTGTTTAGCAGAGTAGATTACATTAATTTTAGTTAATCTCCTGTTATATGTTCTCTTAATATATGTGTTTAAAGACAGTTCCTAAAATGAGATAGAACATTTAGTCAATTACCGTTAGTATTCAGCCTGGGTAATTAAACTGATTTTGCAGCTTGGTTATTAACCCTTTTAGGTCAGTATAATTTTATAAGTGTTAGATTTAGTTTACGTTGCAATAACCTCACACGGATAGGTGTTTTAAATTTAGTTAATACATGAAAGTAAAATAGTCCTTTAAAATTAATGTGGTAATTTTGGCAAAAACTCGAGAACAAAGGTTCAAGTTGATAAATTCGTTCATTGTAAACTGTTGAACACACTTGTACAAATGTAGAGTAACTTCAATAAGCATTTAGTATAGTTAAAATTGTGAATCCGTCTGGTTTAATGAATTAGCCTATTTACAAGGTTTTCGGGCCTTAGCACTCCATTGAACGGCCCAGATCCAGTCAGATTCATGTGTTCGTATAGACCTGGGCTAAGGCCTATGACTAACTATCCTTTTGTACAAGTTCAAGTGCAATTTTCCATTTGCGTATGTTTAATCTAATAACTAATAAGTTAGGGCCTTTTCAAGCATGTTAATTAATTAGGACTTTTCTTTATTTCTAGAGACAAAAATAAATAGCAAATCGCAGTTGCTTTTAGGTTGGCCTTTTAAATAATAAATGAGATGAGCTTCGCTAGGCAAAATATATAAATTGCGGGGCCCTCATGAATGTATATATTAAAATACTTAGATTTCGGGACGGGCTGTCTAGCAAATTTTACGGCCTTCCCAAAAATAATAATGTGTTAGTCTCTTTAGGCGCATGTTTAATAATTCTACCTTCTTAAACTCGGATGCACATTTATGTGACCCAAATCCAAATCTCAACGGAGTCGAAATATGTCAATAACCAC
>MU739925.1:16483-38443 GCA_026770625.1 Nicotiana glauca
ATTAAAAGGTAAAAATGCACATAGGTTTGAACATGTACTAAAATAAGATAATTAAGCCGAATATAATAGTTAAGCAACCGTGCTAGAACCACGGAACTCGGGAATGCCTAACACCTTCTCCCGGGTTAACAGAATTCCTTATCCGGATTTCTGATTCGTAGACTGTAATACGGAGTCAATTTTTCCTCGATTCGGGATTCAAACCGGTGACTTGGGAAATCATAAATCTCTCAAGTGGCGACTCCAACTCTTAATAATAAATCCCATTTCGATTGTCTTTTAATTGGAAAAACTCCCTTTATTATGCCCCTTCGCGGGATACGGTAGCATAAAAAGGAGGTGCGACAGCTCTGGCGACTCCGCTGGGGACATAACCCAGAACCAATAGTTCAGGGTTAGAAGTTCGAGCTTAGAATAATTGTTGTATTTAGCACTATTTTCTATCTGATTTTATTATATGATTGAGCTTAATTGTGCAAAATGATACTTTTTACCGCTTTAATATTATTTGAAATGTATATATAAACTGTACCGAAACTCTTCTCTTCTTACCTTTAGGGATGTGCTCGCTGGTCGAGACTTCTTATTCTGTTAGTGTCATACCTTGAAATAAGAAAGAGGCTCGAAAAGTTTCTAAGCCGGCTGGCCTTTTGGTTCCCGGAAAGGAGCTCCTTCCTCGACTCGAGTTGTCCGCTCGGGTACACGGTCTAGAACAAACACCCAGGTTTTTAACCTAGTATAACAAAACCTCATGCCGGATCCCTAGTAGGAACGCTTATTTGCATTATGTTGCATTTGACTTAGGAGACTCAACACAGGGATTGGGTCCGTCTAGGACAGGTAACCTGGAATGAAAAGACTATCCTGGTGCATCCTGATTGTTTTACGCATTTATTTGCTTCAGACTTGCATGTTGACCGTCTTATGAAAAATCGGGAATGTTGGAAAATGGTGAAAAAAAAGGAAAAAATAGCAGTTAGAGAGATAACTACTTATGTTTTGAAAATACCAATGTCCAAGTAGTGCCGAAACTCTACCGGATTTTGAGAAAAAAAAAAATTATTTTTCAAAATAGTTTGTTTTATTTTCCACTGAAAAAAAAATGTTTTCAAAAAATATTCTGCTTCACTTGCCAATAAAGAAAAAAAAAGGTGATTTGGTTTTCAAAAAAAAATAGTTTGTGTTTTAAAATGGAAAAAAAAAATAATTCGTTTTATCTGCCAATGATTTGGAAAATAAAATATTTTGTTTTCAAATAGAGTTTGTTTTATTGGCAGAACTACGCTGATTTGATTCTCACCGGATGTGAGATACGTAGGCAACCCTCATCAGGTCCAACCTCCCCTTTTGCAAAAATAGCCAAAAATATCAAATTTTAATTTTTGTCATAAATAAGTCGGGTGATGTCGCTCTTGTCAAATATAGCCGAATGTTCCCGAAAGGGATGCCGGAAGGCTGACTTTGCATAAACGGCCACCTTTGGCTATTTTTTTGGATTTTTGACCTGTTGACCCACACAACCTTAGAATCTTCGTCCCCGAGGCGCTGAAAGGCCGTGTTTGCAATATCAGGTTTTCTAATTTTAAAAAAAACAAGAAAAAGAGTCATAAATAAGTCGGTGATACTGTTTTTGCCGGAAATAGCCGAATGTTCCCGAAAGGGACTCCGTAAGGCTGACTTTGCAATGTCAGCCACCTTTGGTTATTTTTAGGATTTTGGTCAGTTAGCTAACACAGCCTTAAAATCTTCGTCCCCGAGGTGCTGAAAGGCCGTGTTTGCAAAATCAGATTTTTTATTTTAATTTGAAAAACAAGAAAAAGAGTCAGTGGGCAAGTGAATACCATTTGGATTTTTGGTCAAAATAAGCCGAGCTAGCTTCAGCAGTGTATTGAACCGTTCTTGCCAAGATAAGCCTTAGAGTATTTTTCAGTTGTCGAAAGGTTGTTTTCGTAAAAGAACGGACAAGTTTGTAAAAGTGTCATAAAATAGATCCTTCCCGGCCTCAAAATTCATGTGAAATTGAGAAGGGGCCACGTTTGCAAAAATAGCCATTTGGTTAAAATTGGCATATAGGGGAAGGAATTTGTCAGTCTGTTTTTTTTAATTTATATTTCTTTTGATTAGAGTATGTGGGTTATTTAATGTTCAAGTCTGTTCTCGTCTTTCACCAGAGTCTGTTAGTTCAGTCTAGGTTTGTCAGTTTTTTTAATCATTGTAATCAAAGTGCGTTTTATTATGAAAATCAAAAATTCCAAAAAAATGTTTCATTGTTGTTTACCTTTAATTTGCGCGAACTATGCACGTTCTGATTCATGCGGGGACATAATACGTAGGCAATCTCCCTAAGATTCGACCACCACTAAAAAAAATTTGGCAGGTTTTCAAAAGGAGCGCAATTATAAGAAGCCGGAATGATGCACATAACTGAAGAAAATGCATGATAGAAAAGTTTAACTGCCTAGGTGCATTGCATCCCTGATATGTGCTTACCTATCTGTCAAATGCCCTAACACTAACGTGATGGCTTCATTTTGGTGTGTTCAATTCCAGAAAGGTGGTTGGTTGTGGTTCTAAAATAACTCCTCCCTGCAACACAAAGTCAAAGGACAATGGCAAAGAACCTCAGAACTGAGTGGGTTGGTACCGATGCCCGACAACAACTGGTTGAACGGAACAATGGGTTGGTATAAGAAGTGAAAATGTTAAGACAGCATGTGGCAGACATGTATCAGGCATGGATGGCTGGGAAAGCACCACTCCAGCCACCACGTAGCTTCCTGGACTCTGTCCTTACCCAAACACCGAACACAATGTCAGGTGATTCCCCACACTCTCCATATCTACCCGCCTATCACAGCTTTCCCAGCCACCCGAGTAGCTCTATCACTCATCATCCAGCTATATTCTCCCAACGTTACTCCCCTCCCCAATGCTACTTCTCTCCAAGGGACTCCCAAAGACATGCTTCACTTTCCAAGTACCTAGCTCCACGAAATGCCTATCCACCCCCACGAGCATACCAGAAACCCCCTGGGTCAGGTTTTAGGCCAAATCAGGCATTTAGGAATGAGAGGTTGCTAAAATGAGAAAAGGCTCTTACCCCTGTTGGAGGGTCATATGCCAGTTTGTTTCAGAAGTTGAAGCACTTGGGCATGTTGAAACCAATCCAGATAAAAATGCCAAACTTGCTGTCAAAGAAATGTGACTTTTCTCAAAAGTGCGCATATTGCTCTGATGCCCCGGGGCATGATATAAAGAAGTGTTGGAAGCTGAAGAAAGCAATTCAGGAGCTTGTTGATGCAGGTGACATTGGCGTGCAAAATTCGGATGCAGCAGACACCAGCCAAAGTTCCTGGTATTGTTGAGACAGAACCCGTTGGCTAGGATGCCGTGCTTGGTGATTGGGAAGATGCTCCATTCCTTGGTTAGCCGGAGTAGAGCTTTGGTGGTTTATTTTGTTGGCATTTCTCTTGTCCGGTTTATTTTAGGGTTGTGATCTGGATATTGTCTTGTGTCAAACCCTCTTATCCTTCCATTTCGTCATAGCGTTTTGCTTAGTTTTGTCCATGTTTGTTTCAGGGTTGTACTCTGGTTTGTTTTGTTTGTTTTGATTGTTCGAACCGTTCACCGATAGTCTAATGCAAATTCCGGTCTTTTATTATTTCCAGTCATCTTCTTTGTTTAGTTCTTTTATCCTTTTGTTTTGTCTTTTGTTCGAAGGTCGATTCTAGTGACATGACATGCACATACAGTTGGCCTAATCTTAAAAGTTAATCATGAAGCAATTGGAAGGTGACCGGGACATTTAAAGGAAATAAGAACGGTCTGAGATTATTTGGAGCCCTAGTCATGTGAAACTGGGGCAAGTAAAACATAAAGAAAACCATAAAGGCGAGCTAACCAAATTGATAGGGGGCCGTTCACGGTAATGAAAATGAGAATATTGCCCAACAGTGCTTTAAAAATATGGCGAATGTTAATCATGTTGTTTGCACTTGACATGTTTTGAAGATTGGAATGACGGAGGCATTTTGTTCTGCTATCCAAACACCTTATTCTTCGTTAACCCTTTGAGCCTTATTTGATTTCTTTCATACCCCTCTTTCAGAATCAGTAGCAAAAATTAGAAACAAAAACGTGAAAGATAAAGAAAAGAAAAAGAAAAAGAAAAATAAGTGGAAAGGAAAACAAAAACAAAGGAATTGGGAACTACGTTTGACCCGATTCCTCAAAGAGGATACGTAGGCGCTTCACAGCTCAGTCATAGTGTAACAAAAATCAAAAATCGCCAAGCAAGAAACTGGGGCAAAAGTTTGGGTTTGTTGTAAATAAATCTAGTTCCGAAGGTTGTAATTTTGAACCTAAAATTGATGCATTTTTTAGCCTTTAATACCCTTTCTTTCTAGCCTATCCAAAATCCCATATTAAGGTCCAAAGAAAGACCTTCTGATCAGTCTTCAAAAGATGCCAAATCAGACAAATGAAAGAGTCTTATTAGAACATAACACTCTGATCCCCAGCAGAAAAGACTCTGACCCCCAGCAGAAAAGAAATATGAGAGAGTTTTAGCGGTAACACCCTAATCCCCAGCTGGAAAGTAATACAGATGAGAGAGTCTTATCAGTGAAAACCTTCACAGGCACCATAAGGCGATGAAAGCTAAGAGAAAAACCAAAATTAAAGAGGCTTGATAGTGAAAACCTCCGGGCACTACAAGTCGAATAAGGGTGAGAATCAGATGGAAATCACCGGATAGAAATTGTGAAAAGTGATTAACGACGGAGGACAGGTCACATGTGCATGTCATGGCCATTAGAGTTGGTATCCGCATTTGATAGGCTTTTATTTTATATATTTTTTTTATAGAGTCATCCTTTTCCCTTGTATTTTATTTTGTCCCTTTTATCTTTCTCCTTTCATCGAAAAATTCCCCAACAGAGTTTGTTTGGTCAAGACAAGTGAGAAATGACTTCAAAATTTGCCACCAGCCTTCCAGTTATGCAAGACGAGATCTGATTAGAACATCCAAATGGTATAAGTCAGGAAGGAACAAGCGCAAGGCTAGTGTCCAGAAGGATATTCCCCAACAAGAGGAGATTGACAAAGGGATGGACCAATGTCAAGAAGGATATCCCCCACAGAAATCAAAGGTTATAGACCTCAAAGCCCAGGCCCGTGGATAAATCAAGAAAGAACAATGTGGAGAGCGATGGGCATGATTTGGAAAATTCATATGAGACTCAAAGGTCGGGGAAATGCCAGTTCCCGAGCTATGCCACAAAAAGAAGAGGGATATCCTCAGCAGAAAAGGAATTTTCAGTGACACGGATGAACGAAGAAAATGGTTCATTAGTAAAACATGCAAGATCCTCAAGCAGAGTCACTGTCATAGGAATGTGGGGGGTCAGGATGCAAGTGGAAAGCAACGGTGAAAGGCTTGTGAATAAGGAGTCGTCAAGAAGGTAGGAAATTATCGACCAAAGTTTTAAGATGGACAGACGATGCAAGGCAGGGCAAGTCGTGCTAAGACCAGCAAATAATATCATCCCCAGCAAGTTTTGGTAGGTTAATGGAACGCAGAGCAGGGAAGGAGAAAGGGAAAAACCATCCCCAGCAGGAGTGGCACAACCACTCACCACGTTTTAAACTAACTTGAAGCAGGTAAAGAAATGACATTGATGGCGGAAAGGCATGCCATAAGGAAGATTATCAAACTGGGGCAGAAAATTTTCTTTTCAGGTATCCGCTTGGGGAAGAAGCCAGATAACACAAGGGAAGTGGTCTTTGAACCAGTGTTATCCCCAGCAGTGTTGAAAGAAGGAAAACAACAAATTTTAATGAAGGAAGCTGTATCCCCAGCGGAAAAAACAAAAGGATGAAACTTGTGTTCAGAAAAAGCAAAAGCCAGTGTCATCCCCAGCAGCTTTCGGAAGAATGAAGCACCAATTTTGAAGGAAGAAAAATTCCCCCAGCAGTGTTATCCCCAGCTGATAACATTTTTATCCCCAGTAGTGTTGAGAGAAAATTTGAAGAAAGTAGTTTTGAAAAGAAAAAAAAGAAGGGGAAGAAAGGAGATTCCCCTAGCAGTAATCCCCAGCAGGTAAGTAAATAATTCCCTAGCAGGTAAATCAAAAGAAAATTTTTCTAGCAGTGTTATCCCCAGCAGTTAAGAGGGATGCAACACAAATTTGGAAGGAAGTAGTTTTGAAAGAGGAAGACGATACAAGTTTTAAAGGAAGCAGTTCTGGAAGAAAGATAATTCAAGTAAGAAGGAAATGGTTGCAAAGAGGAACAATGGCAACACGAGTGCAGTTTTTAAGTTGTTGAAATCGGGAGCCCGCCCGTAGAACGGAGGCGTTACCTTTTTAAGTTGTTGAAGTCGGGAGCCCGCATGTAGAACAGAAGCGTTACCTTTTTATTTTGTTGAAGTCATGTACCCACTTGAGGAAGAAGGAAGATAATACAAGTTGTAAAGGGAAGGAGGAAATCATCCCCAGCAAGAATGTCACAACCGACTATCATTTAAAAACTGACAAAACTTTTCTTTGTATGTAACAGGAACAAAGTAGATGAATTATCTCCTAAGATAAAAATCTTAGTCCAATGAATTCCCTCCTAAGATAAAAAATCTTAGTCTGTTGGATGTTTTTCTCCTAAGATAAAAAATCTTATTCCGATGAATTCCCTCCTAAGATAAAAAAATCTTAGTCCGATGGATTGTTTTTCTCCTAAGATAAAAAAATCTTAGTCCGATGGATGTTTTTCTCCTAAGATGAAAAATCTTAGTCCGATGAATTCCCTCCTAAGATAAAAAAATCTTAGTCCGATGGATGTTTTTCTTCTAAGATAAAAATCTTAGTCTGATGAATTATTTCTCCTAAGATGAAAAATCTTAGTCTGATGAATTATTTCTCCTAAGATGAAAAATCTTAGTCTGATGAATTGTTTCTCCTAAGATAAAAATCTTAGTCTGATGAATTATCTCTCCTAAGATAAAGATCTTAGTCTGGTGAATTATTTCTCCTAAGATAAAAATCTTAGTATGATGAATTATTTCTCATGAGATGAAAAATCTTAGTCTGATGAATTGTTTCTCCTGAGATAAAAATCTTAGTCTGATGAATTATTTCTCCTAAGATGAAAAATCTTAGTCTGATAAATTGTTTCTCCTAAGATAAAAATCTTATTCTGATGAATTATCTCTCCTAAGAGAAAAATCTTAGTCTGATGAATTGTTTCTCCTAAGATAAGCATCTTAGTCCGATGAATTATCTCTCCCGAGATGAAAAAATCTTAGTCTGATAAATTGTTTCTCCTAAGATGAAAAAATCTTAGTCTAATGAATTATTTCTCCTAAGATGAAAAATCTTAGTCCGATAAATTTCTCTCCTAAGATAAAAAATCTTAGTCCGATGAATTGTTTCTCCTAAGATGAAAAAATCTTAGTCCGATGAATCTTGTCCTAAGATAATAAGAAATCATTTGGAAAGACTTAGAAAGGATAACAACAAAGAAGTAAAGGCAACAGCCGGAAAGACCCAGATAGATAACAAAATAAGAAGGCAAAAAAAAACAAGAAGAGTTGAAAGCAATAGTGGGAAAGTTACAGATAAGATAATAAGAAGAGAAAGACAACAAGTAGAGGTTTCAGATAAAACAACAAGAAGAAGGAAGCAATAATTGGAAGGTTTCAACTAAGATAACAAAATGGACCTAGTCTGATGAATTATCTCCTAGAGTCAAAATCTTAGTCCGATGGATTTTTCTCCTGAGATCACAAAAACATGGGCCTAGTCTGATGAATTATCTCCTAGAGTCAAAATCTCAGTCCGATGAATCTTTCTCCTGAGATCACACAAAATTGGACCTAGTCTGATGAATTATCTCCTAGAGTCAAAATCTCAGTCCGATGAATCTTTCTCCTGAGATCACATAAAAATAGACCTAGTCTGATGAATTATCTCCTAGAGTCAAAAAAAATCTTAGTCCGATGAATCTTTCTCCTAAGATCACACGAAAATGGACCTAGTCTGATAAATTATCTCCTAGAGTCAAAATCTTAGTCTGTTGAAGCTTTCACCTAAGATGAAAATCTTAGTCTAATGAATTTTTTCACCTAAGATAGCAAAAAGGGGAATGACGTTTATTTTCAAGATGTTGTTTGAAGTCGGGAGCCCGCCCGTATAACAGAGGAATACATTTCAATCTTTACACTTCAGTCTTTACATTTTAGTCTTTACGTTTCCAGTTTGATGTCGGGAGCCCGCCCGTATAACAGAGGAATACATTTCTGTCTTTACATTTTAAGTTAAGATAACAGCAAAATGGACCTAGTCTGATGAATTATCTCCTAGAGTCAAAATCTTAGTCCGATGAATCTTTCTCCTAAGATATAAAAATCTCAGTCCGATGAATCTTTCTCCTGAGATCACACAAAAATAGACCTAGTCTGATGAATTATCTCCTAGAGTCAAAATATTAGTCCGATGAACCATTTCTCCTAAGATAATAATAATGGCATTTTATTTTCCAAGAAAATGAAGTCGGGAGCCCACCTGTATAACAGAGGAATACATTTCAGCATTTACATTTCAAGTTTTAAAGTTGGGAGCCCGCCCATATAACAGAGGTATACATTGAAGTTGAAGTCAGTAAAGCAGAGGATCACAACAAGATCCCCAGCATAAATCCAAGTTCAGAAATCGGAAGAAAGCAGTTCAAGCTTCGAAGGAAAATAATCCAAAGCTCAAAAGAAGGAAATAAACAGTTCAAGTTTGGCAATCGAGAGAGGCCGATGATTCAAGTCAGAAACATCAGAGCAAGCAAGCCAACAAGAAAGCAAGGCGACAAGAGCAAGCCTGAAGATCTAGATAAGATTTTACAATTTATAGACTAGTTTAGTCTAGCTTCTTATTTTTTGTTTAGCACGGTGTAATAAGGAGGTTGGTAAGCAGTAGCCGCAACAGCAACAATAGTAGTAACAGCAAAATCACAGCTTCACGGTAGACCCAGCTACCAAAACTTCCTGAACTACATTGACCTGATTCCCTTTTAGCCAGGGATATGTAGGAGACCTTTTGAGGCAAAGGTTCTTTGGATGATCTCCCCTTGATGAATTCTTGATTGATTGTTGAATATTTTTATCTTTTGTGGAACAGGCCGAACGCCTCGGTAGATTAAATAGATGCATTTATGGTTCGCGCCATTCGACCCTCTAGCAGTGCACAGTTTAAATATTATGTTGAATCGGGCTGTATGACCTCGCATGATTTACTCATGCTTGTATTTCTCACCTAGAAATTTATAAATAATGGCATTTCCTCCTTGACCTGAGATAACCTATTAACAAAAGGATTGTTTACCTACTTCATGATTTCCTTGAGTTTGCCGCCTTTTAATAAAATCCATGAGTTGTTACACTATTGGTACATTATTGTTGGCCATAGTGAGTGTTAGAGTCGACCCCTCGTCATTACTTCTTCAAGGTTAGACTGGATATTTACTCAGTACGCGTATTTTTCGTACTCATACTACACTTGCTATATATTTTTTTGTACAGGCGCATGTGTGTTTAGTGGCCTTGTGGCGCAGTAACATGGTTGATACAGGGAATTGGGTGAGCTGCATCTCCTACCACGATCCGCAGCCAGTAGAGTCTCCTTCAGAGTATTTGTATTCTTAAACCTATCCAAATTTGTATTTCGGGCAGATGCTATATTTTATTTTATTATTTCTAGTTGATGCTCATCCACTTGTGACATCAAGTTCTGGGATGATAATAGGTTATTCAGTATTGAGATTGTGAAAATATTATTATTTACTCTAAAATTCCCATCTCCTACTATTTAATTGAAGGAAAACTATGATTTTGAAAATACTAAAAATAGAACCAAATTAATTATTTGTTGCTGGCTTGCCTGACAGTGGTGTCTGGTGCCATCATGACCTTTAATGGATTTCGGGTCGTGACAACGCCGGACACCACTGTCAGGCAAGCCAACACTAAATAGTTAATTTAGTTCTCATTTTAATATTTTTGAAATTATAATTTTCTTCCATTTAAATAGTAAACAATGGAAGTGACAGAGTGAATCATAAAGGTTTAATCATTTCAATACTGAATACCCCATAATCATCCCAAAATCCAATCTCACAAGTGCATGAGCATCAACTAAGAAATAAGATAAAATATAACATCTGTTCGGAATACAAATTGGGACAGGTAAGAAAATACAATTACTATGAAGGAGGCTCCGCTGGCTGCAGATCGTAACATAGAATACAGCTCATCAAAATCCCCACATCAACCACACTTCTATGCCCATAAAGCCATTATACATACATGTGCTTGTATAACAAAAATGTTCAACAAAAGTAGTTTGAGTATGAAAACAACGCATACCCAATAAGTATCTAGCCTAACCCCGTAGGAGTAGTGAAGAGGGATCGACATCGACACTCACTAGTGGTCTAATAACATCAGGTAGAGGTCACTAAGTATGAGGCACAGTAAATGTGAGCACGTGATTTTTGCCCTATATGAGAATTACTCCCAAAAATTTAAAATAAAATAATTTTGTGTTGTTTGCAATTTTTGTGAATTTTGTGTTATTTTTTTCTTTTATTGTTTGTGTTTGCGTGTGCATGTCTATTTGTTTAAATCAATGAAAATACAAAAATATGCCGCATTTACATTTTAAGATTTAATTGTACAATTAGGAGTAATTAAGTTTGTTTTACAAAAAATGAAAAAATTACAAAAAATATGTATTTTTGCATTTTTTAGCATTTAATGTCCAATTGTGTGATTTTGCTTTAATTGGTATTTAATTAGTGGGGGTAATTGTTAGTAGGAGTTAATTAGTTATTTTTGATAATTCAACTAGGTCTTGTCATTTAATTTAGGATCTTTAAGTTTAATTTTGGAGCAAATAAACGAAAAGAGAGCAAAAAATATGAAAGGAAAATCGGATTGGGTCTCTTATTATAATTTGAATTAACCTGGCCGAAGTGTCTCACAAGTCCAATCCAAAACCCACCGGGTCAACCCGACCCGGTCTGCCCCCAACCAAATGACCCCCCTTATTTTCACTTTACCCCTCATTTCTCTTGAACACCCAAACCCTGGACCTAGCCGCCACTCCCCACCTTCATCTTCTTCTCAACCTTAAACACACTAGCAAAAACCCTAGGAGATCCCCCCCATGCCGCCAGCCCCAACCCCCAATCTCAATAGCCTCTCGTCTCCTTCGGCTTCCTCACACAAACGACCACCCCAGCTTTCTGCCGCAAAACACCATGGACGACTCCATCTTCGTCTTCATAAAGATCGAACCTAGAGAAAAATGAAAGAAACTATCATCTCTAACCTCTAGAGCACCACTGATAACACAAGAACCCAACCCCATCTCCATCCGTTCAACCTCACCCATCCAGCCGCCAGTCATCTTCCTCGCCCCCCTACGTCGCCCAGTCACCCCTATCTCCACCGTCAACCAGCCAGGCGACCATCACTCTCCGTTATCGTCCAACGACAGTCCACCAGTCAGCTGCGATGATAACAGTCACAAAACAACCCCTCCAGTCATTTCTTCTTCAGCCCATCACACGAGCAAATGACTAGTCCGCCTCCCGTCTCCATGTCGGTTTCGATTTCTATCTCATCATGGATCTCGTGTGTGCTTTCATTGGTTCGAGCCTGACTAAGAGTTGCCATCCGCTCAAGGTCTCGTTTGGTTTTGTTTGAGTCCGTCATCAGTTTGTTCGTTGCTCGTCTTCAGTCATCTTCCTTAGGACGTTCATTGTCGTCGTCAGTCATTATCTTTAGTTGTTCGCTGCTTGTCGTTTGTTTAAAATGTTCGTTGTCCGGACAGATTTTGTTTACGTCGAAGTTGAAGTCTTCATCCGATATTCTGGTTCGATGTTGTTGATTTCGTTTAAAGTCGCGTCAATGTGCAGTTGTAATTGTTGCTTCATTTCGGTTTAATCGTAAAGCTCCTTCAGGTCTGTCTTTCACCTTCATTATTTTGTTAGTATGGCTCTATTTTAATGGTTCTGTAAAAATTCAGAATTTATGGCTTGTGTTCATTATCCTACCATGCTTTAGCTTCATTTTTGAATGTCTCTTATTAAGTCGTTGATCCGGTTTGTTTGTGATTATTCAGTAGTGGTCTGTTAAGCTTTTACTTTCCTTTGTTGTTCATCAGTTTTTGCATATAAGTTCAGTTTGTTTTCGATTCAGTGAATTTACAGTGCTCATTCATCTTTTGTCTAAGTTTTAATTTAGAATTGGGATTTGCTCAGAAACATTGAATCCTTCATCTTGGTTGTGATGCTGTTGGATTTAATTCGAATTCAATTGATGATTGAGTTTAGTGATTCGAATACTTGTTTGTTCTGTATAAGTTTGTTGATTAGGTGAATTAGTTATAGCTGATAGATTTTAGTGCAGACTGAAAGGGCTTGGGGTAAGATAATAATTTCAATAGTTCCAGGGCATCAGGGAGGGTAGTTTGGGAATAGATAACTTGATGAATTATTTATGTTGAGTGTTCTGTCCACTAGGCACTAAAGTACCATTAAAATATTATAGTGGGGAACAAAACATAATGGGGAGGTAAAGAGGTTGATTAAACAAATAGGCACCCATAACTTGAAATTAAAAATGACACAAGACACTTAGTAGTGGGGTGTAAGAGAATATTATGGGTAGATGTGTTTTCCTATTAGTTGAAATTTTCCCAAGAGTGATAAAGGGTCTGGGGGGGGGTTGTATAAATAGCGGGAGATTTGGACAGAATAGAGGGGACAAAAAAAATAGGCCAGAGTTTGGACAAGACTGGTTTTTGAACTCTGAAAATCATTTTCTCAGAAAGTTTAAGGAGTCAATTATTCAACTAATACTGTTTAATTGAAAACTAAAAGAGGGCTCCAGCTTTAACTGTCAAGTTACATTTTCGAATTCATCTTTTGGTTGCGGGTACTGCATTCTGATTGGTATTTGGTTGAAACTAAGCTATTTCGGGGTCAGCTATTGGGTGTTGTTATTCTGTTGTTTGCTGGGTTTCATTTTAATCGATTTGGTACTGTCTTGGCTGTGTTAATTGCTTCATTTGCTGCTACT
Source organism: Nicotiana glauca (assembly GCA_026770625.1). Lineage (NCBI taxonomy): Eukaryota > Viridiplantae > Streptophyta > Magnoliopsida > Solanales > Solanaceae > Nicotiana > Nicotiana glauca. The sequence continues at coordinate 29,607 of MU739925.1, forward strand.
GGTTGTCTGTTGTTGTATTGCTGTTGCAACTTTTGTTGTATTGCTGCTGCTGATCTTCCTTTTCTCCCATTGTAAATATTTCCAGGTACACTTTCTGTTTCATTGAAATGTAGAATCCCAGTTGATAAAGTGAAATGAAAATGTGCAACAAGGCGTTGATTTCGGATTTCTGTTTCAGCATTTAAATTCATAATTGTCGGAATTTTCTTTTATTTCGTTTTTTATCAAATGGACTGTAAACTGCTTTATCTCGGATTCAATGAGTCTATTTTACATGTGGAGTACTAGTTGTAGCTGCTGTTAGTTTAGCAGAGTAGATTATATTAATTTTAGTTAATCTCCTGTTATATGTTCTCTTAATATATGTGTTTAAAGGCAGTTCCTAAAATGAGATAGAACATTTAATCAATTACCGTTAGTATTCAGCCTGGGTAATTAAACTGATTTTGCAGCTTGGTTATTAACTCTTTTAGGTCAGTATAATTTTATAATTGTTAGATTTAGTTTACGTTGCAATAACCTCACACGGATAGGTGTTTTAAATTTAGTTAATACATGAAAGTAAAACAGTCCTTTAAAATTAATGTGGTAATTTTGGCAAAAACTCGAGAACAAAGGTTCAAGTTGATAAATTCGTTCATTATAAATTGTTGAACACACTTCTACAAATGTAGAGTAACTTCAATAAGCATTTAGTATAGTTAAAATTGCAGATCCGTCTGGTTTAATGAATTAGCCTATTTACAAGGTTTTTGGGCCTTAGCACTCCATTGAACGGTCTAGGTCCAGTCAGATTCATGTGTTCGTATAGACCTGGGCCAAGGCCTATGACTAACTATCCTTTTGTACAAGTTCGAGTGCAATTTTCCATTTGCGTATGTTTAATCTAATAACTAATAAGTTAAGGCCTTTTCAAGCATGTTAATTAATTAGGACTTTTCTTTATTTCTAGAGACAAAAATAAATAGCAAATCGCAGTTGCTTTTAGGTTGGCCTTTTAAATAATAAATGAGATGAGCTTCGCTAGGCAAAATATATAAATTGCGGGGCCCTCATGAATGTATATATTAAAATACTTAGATTTCGGGACGGGCTGTCTAGCAAATTTTACGGCCTTCCCAAAAATAATAATGTGTTAGTCTCTTTAGGCACGTGTTTAATAATTCTACCTTCTTAAACTCGGGTGCACATTTATGTGACCCAAATCCAAATCTCAACGGAGTCGAAATATGTCAATAACCACGGGTACATTGATGTGACGTGGTTTGAGATGTGTTTTCACGACGTTGCAATTCTTATAAAATAATAATAATCAAAAGCGGTTAAAAGGTAAAAATGCACATAGGTTTGAACATGTACTAAAATCAGATAATTAAGCCGAATATAACAGTTAAGCGACCGTGCTAGAACCACGGAACTCGGGAATGCCTAACACCTTCTCCCGGGTTAACAAAATTCCTTATCCGAATTTCTGATTCGTAGACTATAATACAGAGTCAATTTTTCCTCGATTCGGGATTCAAACCGGTGACTTGGGACATCATAAATCTCTCAAGTGGCGACTCCAACTCTTAATAATAAATTCCATTTTGATTGTCCTTTAATTAGAAAAACTCCCTTTATTACACCCCTTCGCGGGATGCGGTAGTGTAAAAAGGAGGTGTGACAGTAAATAAATGAATTAAATAAGCAAAGAAAAACACGTGATACAAATCTCCCTCTTTACAATGAACTCAAACTTTTTCATTAGAAATTCCCTCCTTAACCGGAGTACACATATAGGTATAGTGGACCTCATCAAATAGATTATCATACTTCAAATCCGGAAAACTCACGAATACACTGGCTTTTTGCCGAATAATACGCACGATTCCATGAGGATATGATATAGGAAATGCCACGGCATATGGCCTGATCCAACATAATAATTAAATTGTGCACTGCCGAGGGTTGAACAACACGAACCATAGATTTATCTATTAACCTGCCGAGGCGAACGGCCCGCTCCCATGAGAGTGTGGAGAAATAGAGAGTGACATTGAGACCTAAACAAAAATAGAGATCAAGTCTGAATTTGAGAGAGAAAGACCCTTTGAGAGAAAGATATTGTTAGGTTAAAATTGTCTTCTAATTCCTGAAGTTTTCAACTTCTGAACCAATTGGTGATTCACTTGGAACTTTAAAGTGAATTGATATTGGTTTTCCCTGGAAGTTTCTTGAGTCTAGAAGTACTGAAACTATTGTTTCATTGGGTCTTTGAATCAATCCTTTGGGTCTCTTTCATTAAAGGTTGGGGCTGCGTATTTGCTACTACTGATACTTTGCTGATCTGTTGTGTTGTTATTATTGCTGAACCTCACCACTTCCGCTTTCATTTCCAGGTATTCTTCAGCCTCAAATGGCGTGTGAAACTTGAATCAAATATATGACAAAGTTAGAAGATAAATGAGGAAATCCAAACCTGTTTTTGTGTATCTTCTGTCCCTTCATTTAGTTTAAATGCCTAGTGTAATTGTATTTACTTAGACATTATGTTGGACTAATTTGTACTGGACTATTTGGACTGCTTTTCAGCATAGTATGAATATTATATCTAGTATAGCTTTAGTATAGCTCAACTGAAATCTGATATCATGTTAACATAAGTGTTGAATTAGACTCATGTTTAATGAACACTGCTAATATATATTTTACAGGCTTAAATGTTGTTCTGGAAATAAACTCTAGGGTGAGTATGTGTTCATAAGGACATACACAATCTATATACAAGCATGAAAGTTAGTTTTAAAATCAGCATGTAAGTTGAAGCATTTACAATCTAGTAGATACAAATCGGCATGTAAGTATGTTTGCCTTGACGCATATACAATTGAGTAGATATGTTCTAATTTAGTTTAGCTGTCCAGATGAGTGAGTTGGGTCTGTTGGAGGCCCAAATATAATAGTCAGCCTCACAGTTGAAGATTTGTACACCAACAACTTCATATTGGGCCCAGTTATATTAGGCCCAGCTATAAAATAAGTTGTGAGACCAAGGGGGTCTCGATTCAGGCTCCTTGGCTCTACTTCATTTTCCACTTGGGCCTGCCCAAAGGCCTACGACTGGCCAGCCCACTATAAAACCTGACGGAAATTCCTCATTATTAGGCTAATCTTAAAGCCGATCTTGAAACCCAATGAACTGAGGACCTGAATTCATTTTAAAGTTGTAATTTAATAATGCAAGTTTAGGCCTCCCAAGTTAAGTAGCAAACTTGAATTAAGAGATTTTCAATAAATGAAGATCCTCTTGTTTGAGTCTGGATTTGATCTCGTGGCCCAAGTTTGCTTGAATACTTTTAATAGTAGTCAATTAACAATGCCAATCAATTAAGTTTTTTTTAGAGACAATCCTTAATAGATAATATTAGTTCCCCTTTAGGATAATCTTTAAAAATAAATTGAGGTGCGCCGCACCAAATAAAATTCGTAGATTACATGGCCCTCTTTTAATATTTATATTAAAATACTTAGAAACCGGGACGTGCCGTTTAGTGAATTTCCATGGCCTCCCGCAAAGTTAATAACGTGTTAGTTGATTTTGGCGCGTGCTTTAATAATCTTACCTCCCTAAATTCTGCATTTCATGTGACCCAAATCCAAGTCCCAAAATGTTGAATAAAATGTGTCGAGGATCCGGGTGCATTTCATGTGACACGATCCAAAGACATGTTTTAAACGACATTCAACATTCTTTTAAAAATTGAATGAAAGAGGTTAAAAGCTAAAATCTGCACATAGGTTCAAAAATATATTAAAACCAGATAATTAAGCTGAATATGACAGTTGAGCGACCGTGCTAGAACCACGGAACCTGAGAATGCCTAACACATTCTCTTAGGTTAACAGAACTCCTTACTCGAATTTCTGGTTCGCGGAGTGTTAAATAGAGTCAATATTTTCCTCGATTCGGGATTCAACCGGTGACTTGGGACACCATAAATCTCCCAAATGGTGACTCTGAACTCTTTTAATAATGAATACCGTTTCGATTGTCCTTTAATTGGAAAAACTCCCTTTATTATACCCTTTCTCTGGGATGTAGTAGCGAAAAAAGAGGTGTGACGGATATAATATTCTAGGATTTGCCCATCACTCATCACTATCAGAAAGACGAATCATCCACCTCATTCAATATTGGGTAGGCTACATGCTTACCTTTACACCTCTGACAAATATCATATTCCAAAACCACTTTCTTAACATCAATTATCATTTAAGGCCAATAGAAAATAGACTTAATCCTATGCAAAGTAGCAGTGACACCAGAGTGACCTCCCAAGCTTGTGATGTGAATTTGTTGTACTAGGTGTTGTCTCAACTGAGTACCACTTCCAACCCATACCTTACCTTTGCATTTCAATATCCCGTTTTGCAAGGCCACATCCTCCACAAGTACAGAGTCAATAACGATTTGAATAAAAATCTTAGTTACTTTTGGATCTCCTCCATAGATGCTAATTATCCCCTCCACCCACTTAGGTTGTACCTCAGAAAGCATATTACAATCACCACTTGACTCATGTATTCTATAGAGTGCATCAACTACAGTATTTTTAGTACCCTTCTTATATTGTATGTCGTGATTAAGGCCTATCAATTTAGTCAAACCTTTATGTTGGAGAGTAGTAGAGATCCTTTGGTCCTTGAGGAACTTAAGACTAAAATGATCAGTCTTAATGATGAAGTGATTAGAGTGTAGATAACGTCTCCATTTATCAACTATCATCAATAAGGCCATCATATCTTTTTCATAAGTTATTAAAACTTGGTGTTTCAGGCTCAATACTTGGCTAAAATAAGCTATATGTTGCTTATCTTGTAACAACACAACACCAATACTTGTACAACATGCATCCACTTCTACAAGAAATGTTTTAATGAAATTTGGCAATGCCTACAAAGGAGTAGAAGTCAATGCCTTCTTCAACTGTTGAAAAGCCTTATCTGCTTCTTCACCCCATTCAAAAGCACCCTTTTTTAGCAGAGATGTCAAAGGTTTACTAAGCTAAGCATAACCTTTAACAAACTTCCTGTAATAGCCAGTGAGACCTAGAAATCCTATCAAGTCCTTGATGGTTTTTGGTTGAGGCCAGTCCAACAATGCAGCCACCTTGCTAGGATCTGTCCCTACCCGTTCTCCAGATATAACATGCCCTAAGTACTCTACCTTATTCTGAGCAAATTCATATTTATATCTCTTAGCAAATAATTGATTCTCCCTCAATAATTATAGAACAATTTGCAAATGTTTCAAATGATCCTTTAAAGATATATTGTAAATAAGTATGTCATCAAAGAACACAAGTATAAACTCTCTGAGATAAGGACCAAAAACTTGGTGCATTAGAGACTGAAAAGTTGCATGTGCATTAGTGAGCCCAAAAAGCATCACTCTGAACTGCCATAAGCCATGGTGAGTTCTGAAAGCAGTTTTGTGCTCATTTTCTGTCTTCATCCGGACTTGGTGGTATCCTAATCTCAAATCCACCTTAGAAAACACTTTGGACCCATTTAGCTCATCCAAAAGGTCTTTCACCATTGGAATAGGGTATTTGTTCTTAACTGTCAATGAATTAAGTCTCATGTAACCCACACATAGCCTCCAGGTATTGTCTTTCTTCTTTACTAGTAAGGCAGGAGAAGCAAAGCATGAATGACTAGGAATAACAACTTGGGATTTTAGCATCTCCTCAATGGTGTTTTCAATGGTATTCTTTAGATCAAATGAGTATCTATATGGCCTCAGAATGAAGGGTTGTGCTCCTGGGACTAATGGTATTGAATGGTCACAAGTTCTTGGTGGAGGTAGCCCTTTAGGTACATCAAACACATCCTGATACTTCTGCAATAATGATTCCTCCTCATTAGGCAACTCATTCTTAGTTTTTGTTTCATAATTGTACTTCAAGGTACAGATTGCAGCCACATTTTCACAGAAGTTTTTACCAATAAGCCTTTCTAACTTATCTTCCTCATTGTGGAAAATAGAAGAACCTTCCTGGTGTCCCATCAAGGTGACTAATCTATCTTCCAAATAGATGGACAAACTAGGGGGCCTAGTATTTAAGATAAGAGGTGAAAACATATCCAGCCAGTTCATCCCAAGAACTAAGTCACAACCTCCTACCCTTAGTAATCTCATATCAAAACAAAAATATTCATCTTGCATTTGCCACTAGAATTGAGGACAAACTTTATCACAGTACATTGCTTGCCCATTTGCTACATTTACTTTCATGGCACAGGGAATCACCTCTAATTTGAGACTCTTAACCACTTAGGGATCTACAAAACTGTGAGTAGACCCAGAGTCAATCAAAATAGATAAGGAGATCTTGTTTGCATAACCTAAAATTTGGACTGTAAAGGGAGAACTGGGCATTCTCATAGCCACACAAAGAGATATTTCAGCTTGCACTTCCTCCTGAGTTTCCTCTCCTGCATCATTCTTGTTTCCACTAGTTTCACCCTATTCTTGCAGATCCTTCACTTGTTCCATAACTTGCATTTGGGCCTCTAGATTCTCATCTTCCCAAGTGATTGTATTAAGTGTGTTGGGCTTACATTGGTGGCCAGGGAAATACTTCTCGTGACATCTATAGCAAAGTTTTTTTATTTCTAGTGGGCATCAAAAGGAGTGTTTGGTTTGAAGGGAACTCTTGGTCTAGGAACAAGTGTCTTAGTGTTGGAGGTTTGGATCTTTTGAGGTTGGTTATAGGTTCACTGGTAAGACATGATATCTCTAGGATTGGGTTGAGGGTGATTTGGGTAATGGAAAATTCTAGGAGTAGTGTTTCTGGTCAAGGCTCTAAAAGATGCTTCATAGGATTTAGCAATTTCATATGTATCCATTAGAGATGCAGGATTGGCTAAACCTAATAAGGGATTCAACTTTTGTTTTAATCCGCTAATGTAACTAGTAATAGAAATGAGTTTCATTCGGAATAGGGTTTACTAGTAACATGTAGGATTTGAGTTCACCAAACCTTTCTTGATAGCTATCCACACTTCCAGTTTGCTTGTTATTGTTGAACTCATCAACAATGTCAATGGGTCTGACATTTCCAAATCTGCGACATACCTCGGTAAAAAACAGAGGCCAATTGGTACCCCTTTTTTTCCAAGATGTAGCTATCAAACCATATGTCTGCTTTATCCTTCATGTGTACAAATACATAGCTCATTTTTCTCTCTTCTGAAGTTTGATAGATCTCAAAAAACTGCTCACACATCCTTATCCAACCTTTGGGATTGAATCCTGTGAACTCCAGAAAATTAATTTTGCTTTAAAAGGTTTTGCAGGTTATTTTGGAGGAGTAGCGGTAGCAATTGCAGGTAAGGGAAATAAAGGGGGGCTCAAGGTGGTTAAAGTAGAAGTGGGAAATGGAATAGTACGTGTAATGGTAGGAGTAATCGGGGAGGCTGGAAATAGGGATGTGAAGATTGTGATCGATGAGCACCGATTGGGCAAAACAGGAGGAAAAGTGAAGCCCCTTCCTATAGGGTAACTCGTAGGAGTCGAAAATGGAGTTACCTGAGCTCGAGAGTTTGATGCATGTCCAAATTCACGGATAATTATTGGTCCTGGAGCTTCCGACATTGTAAATCAGGGAGATGGAGGTTGAGCAGCAGCCCCTGCGATCTTTACTGCGTCAAGTTGAGATATGATGAGTTCGAGCTTCCTATTAGTTTGATGGGTCTCGCGCAGCTCCAAGGAGAAATAATTCTGGTTGGATTCGAGCCTCTAAAATCGCTGGGCGTTATCAGTTGCCATAGCTTGAAGTTGAGTTTCGAGCTTTTTCACACCATCTTCAAGTCCTTTGAATTTTTTAGTTTCCTCTACTACCGAGCTTTCTGCAGATCGTGCTGATCTGATACCATCGTCATGAGCTAAGCTATAGAAGAGCTCAGTCATGAAGGAACAGAATTGGAGAGAAGAGAAGAGAGGAAGAAGAAGAGAGAGAGAAATTGGATAATATTTCTGATAAAATCTGAAAATGAGTACACTGTGAGCATATAAGGAAACCAACCTAGGATTCCTATTCTAACGGCATACTAGTCACGTGTCTCTAATATCCAGTAATTACAAAAGTGACCAACTACAAATACAGAAATTAAAATGGATTAAATTAAAAATAGTACTCCCTCCGTTTCATATTGAATGAGATACTTTCCTTTTTAGTCTATTCCAAAATAAATGACACATTTCTAAATTTGGAAATAATTCAACTTTAAACTCCTCATTTTACCATTAATGAGAAATTTTTATAACCACACAAAAGTCATGGCTCCATGAAGCTTTACCCCTCAAGCTTTTAAGACCACAAATTTTAAAAGTCTTTTTTTTTTTTCTTAAACTCCATGTCAAATCAAACTGCCTCGTTTAATTTGAAACGGAGGGAATACTAAACTTAGGACTTGCCACTAATTACAACATTAGCTAATTTAATTCTTGACATATATATAATCAATGTATAATACATTTAATCTATGCATACCAATTGAATTCGGTCGATTTTTGCGTAAGGATCCAAAAAAAATCGACGTAGGCCCGTTCATGCACTACGGTCTATAGGCTAGCCGATTCGTGGGTCAAAACTTGGGTGTGGACCAAGCTCGGTATTACGGGCCAAGACCGACACAAGCCTAGTTTATTTCAACTACTCGAAATCTTATTCTTCACTGAAATTATCCAAAGGGATCTTTACATAAATAACCGGATAGATTTATTTTATATATATATGTGTATATATATATATATATATATATATATATATAAATTATTCTTATATTAT
>MU739928.1:10674-21469 GCA_026770625.1 Nicotiana glauca
AAAGATACTACTTAACTCTAGATAGCAATTATTGCAAATAATTAAGTACAAAAATCGCACAATAAAACACTAAAAATGCAAAAATACATTGCTTTTATGATTTTTATTTTTTTTGTAAAAAAAAAACTACTTGCTTAATTAATCTTAATTGCAGAACTAAATCCCGAAGGCAAATATGACTCATTTTTGTATTTTCATTAATTTAAACAAATAAACATGCGCACACAAATGCAAACCATTACTAAAACATCATACAAATTCACAAAAATTGCACACAATAAAATAAGACCACTTTTGTTCTGATTTCTTTTGGGAGTAGTCCGTGCGAGGCAAAAATGACGTGCTCACAGCTTCCTCTCTTTGCTCGTAAACACGAAGAGTTTTTGTGCAAAGATAAGTGAGCGGATACGAGCGATTTTTGCCTGTTCGAGTACTCCGTGTGAAGCATTTTGAAAGAGTTTGACCGAGCCTTTGCTTCGGAAGGCCTCCTACATATCCCTGGCTAAAAGAGAATCAGGTCAATGTAGTTCGGAAAGTTTTGGTAGTTGGGACTACCAGGGAACTGTGATTTTTGCTGTTACTGTTGTTGCTGCTGCTACTGCTCACTGACCTCCTTATTACACCATGCTAAAAGAAAATAAGAAGTTAGACTAAATTATAGTCTACGAGTTACGAAATCTTATCTAGCTCTTAAACTTGCTCTTTTCGCCTTGCTTTCTTGTTGGCTTGCTTTCCTCTGATGTTTCTTCATTTCTGTCTTGACTCGTAGGCCTCTCTTGATTGCCGAACTTGAACTGCTTGTTTCCTTCTTTGAACTATTTTCTTTTCGCAGCTTGAACTGCCTTCTTCTGACCATTGTTCCCTTCCTTCTGATTTCTTGAATTGAATTTATGCTGGGGATTTTTGTTGTAATCTTCCGCTCTCCCGGTGGGTTACTGACTTCTTGAATTAAAAAGGTATGCCTTTCCGCTCTCCAGGCGGGCTCCTAACTTCCACAATAATTTGGAAAATAAAATGCCATTCTGTTCTTCAGGCGGGCTCCTGACTTCAACAACAACTTGAAAAATAAAATGACATTTTGTTCTTTAGGCGGACACCTGACTTCAAAACATAACTTGAAAAATAAAAGCAATTCCGTTCTTCAGGCGGGCACCTGACTTCAATAATAATTTAAAACTTCCCCTTAAAAAGATAACGCCTTTCCGTTCTTCAGGCAGGCACCTGAATTCAACCATAACTTGAAAAATAAAATGTCATTCCGTTCTTCAGGCGGGCACCTGACTTCAACAATAATTTAAAACTTCCCCTTAAAAAGATAACGCCTTTCCGTTCTTCAGGCAGGCACCTGAATTCAACCATAAATTGAAAAATAAAATGTCATTCCGTTCTTCAGGCGGGCACCTGACTTCAACAATAATTTAAAACTTCCCCTTAAAAAGATAACGCCTTTCCGTTCTTTAGGCGGGCACCTGACTTCAACCATAACTTGAAAAATAAAACGCCATTCCGTAAACTGCTGGGGATTCAATTTCTCTCAAAACTTGTGTTATCTTCCATCTTCCCCAAATGGGTATTTCATTTCAAGAAAATTTTCGCAATTAGAGAAAATTTTCTGGCCTAGTTTGATAATCTTCTTTGTGGCCACCTCTTCCCGCCATCAATAACGTTTCATCTCCCTGCCTCAAATCAAAGAAAAATTTGTTAGTTTTAAAACTTGGCGAGTGGTCGTGCCACTCCTGTTGGGGATGGTTTTTCCCTTTCTCCTTTCCTTGCTCTGTGTTCCCTAAACTTGTTGGGGAATGTTGTTATTTACCGGGGATGATATTCCTGCTGCGGATGATTTTTCCCTTTCCTTTTTCCTTTTTTGCTATGTGTTATCCGACCCTCTTGGTCGATAATCTGCCAGGGAGGCTCCTTCTTCCCGATGATCATTATTCACAAATTTTTCCACTATTGTTTTTTTTTCAATTTTCAATTTTCCTCCATACTTCCTCTTAAATTCTAGACCAATCCAATCAATTGGTCCTACAACAAACGTCTTTTTATTTTATTGCCTTATCTTGGGCCTATTCACATTTTGCTTTGCACCATTTTGGCGACTGGTAGTAAGCTTTGAAAAATCCTTCTCAAAAATAAACTGCTGGAGAAAAAGCCTTTAAACAAAGAAGTGAAAAATGATGATTGCAAAGGATAGAATAAGAAAAAGCCCTTCTGAACAAATGTTGGGGAGAATAAAAAGGAAAAGAACTTATCTGAATGGTATAACCAATCCCAATGATCATGTCGTGCATTTTCGGATTAATCAACCCAGTCTATTTGTATCAATCAATCTTCCTGATGGCCTCATATTGCTGGGGATAAACATGCACCAATTTTTTTTCCAAATGCGGATCCTTTCCGACAATCTTATCATGCTGCCTCATAGTGCCCTTCGAGGGGTTTTCACTAATGATACTCTCTCACTTCTCTCAAACTCCCGTCGCCTTATGGTGCCTGTGAAAGTTTTCACCGTAAGACTCTCTCATTTTGTTTCTCTCAGCTTTCGTCGCCTTATGGTGCCCGTGAAGGTTTTAACCGATAAGACTCTCTCATTTTATTTTTCTTTCTCAACTGGGGATTGGATTGTTATCAACAAGATTCTCTCTACTGGGGATTCCTTTGGCTATCAATTCCTTCAGCTCATGATCCTTATTTAGTCGGGGATCATTGTTCTATTCTCAGCTTTCATTTTCCTGACTCGGCACCTCTCGGATACTGATCGGGAGGTCTTTTTTGGACATCAATATGGGTTTTTGTTTAGGGCTAAAAGAAAAGGATATCAAAAGATTCAAAATAACTTTAATGGGTAAAACATTACAACTCTTGGAATCACATTTTTTTTAAAATTTAAAATATAACTTCTGCCCCTCTTATTCCTATACCAGTTCGATCATATTGGTCTCGTGATGGGATGGGAGTGGATTCTGGTTGATGTTGGGTCCTTCCGGGGTCTGCACCTCAATTCGACGAGTGTCGATAAGCTTTTGGATAACTGTTTTCAACTTCCAGCATTTTTCCGTATCATGTCCAAGGCATCCTGAACAGTATTCACAACTCACTGAATGATCAAGATTCCTTGGAGGGGGGTTTGGCAACTTAGCCTCGACCAAATTCAACAATCCCAATTGCTTCAGCCGATGGAACAAACTGGTGTAAGATTCTCCCAAGGGAGTGAAAGTCTTTGGCTTCCGTGTCCTGTCATTCCTGAAGGCTTGGTTCAGATGGAATCCTATACTAGGGGGTTTCTGTATACTCTTGGGGGTGGGTAGTTATTTTGTGGGGTTGGTGTACGCCATGGTGCCTGGACGGGAGGTTGATCATATGTTTGAGCATAGTGGACGGAGAAGTGAGGATCGGGTGTTGGATAATAATGTTGTGGGTGGCTATATGGAGTATGTAAGTAATTTTGTTGGTGGGGTTGGGGTTGATTATAGTGGGGTGCAGGGTCTCTGGATCCGAACCAAGCTCTGGACTCAACTGTTGCGACGCCTTCTTTCTTTTTCTTCCCGAGCACCCCTCCAGTGCCGCTCTGGATGGCTTGAGTTGTTGCTTTCAGTGCTGAATAACTCATGATTTTGTTAGACTTCAATCATGGCTCGTATCTTTATCACTTCATTGAACGATTTACCCATGGATGTCACTAGATGACCAAAGTATGTCGGTTATAATGTTTGCAAAAAGTAGTCTACCATTTCGTTCTCCCTCATCGGAGGATCCACTCTTGCTGCTTGTTCCCTCTAGCGGAACCCAAATTCTCTAAATCTCTCTGCGGGCTTCTTTTCCAACTTTAACAATGATAGACGATCGGGGACTATTTCAAGGTTATATTGAAAATGGCCAATGAATGCCTGCGCCAAGTCATCCCATGTAAACCATCTGTCGGGATCCTGTCTCGTGTACCATTCCAGCGCAGACCCTCCCAGGCTTTGACCGAAATAGGCTATCAAGAATTCATCCTTCCCACTAGCTCCTCTCATTTTACTGCAGAAACCTCGGAGGTGGGCCACTGGGTCGCTATGTCCCTCGTACAAATCAAACTTGGGCATTTTGAACCCTACGGGCAGCTGGACATCCGGGAAAGGGCACAAATCTTTGTAGGCAACACTGACTTGGTTGCCTAAACCGTGCATGTTCCTGAAGGATTGCTCCAGGCTTTTGACTTTTCGAATCACTTCCTCCTGTTCCGGATTCTTGAGTTGCCTTTCCGGTTCTGCCAGATTATCCCAGCGAGGGGTGTAGGAGTGTGGTTCAGGAGCCTTAAAGGTAGGCTTAGGAGAGTAGCAGTGGTTGTCGTGAACCTGAAATAGGGGCTCATTGGAGGATTTTTGTAGCGTGGCAGGTGTAGGCGCCACGAAGACAAGGGTAATGGGTGGAGGAGGGTTTTGTTTGGGTGGTGGAGCTTGGGGAGTGTAAGGGGTTTTCCCTTGATAATATTGGTAAATCGGGGCACTTGCCGACGGATCAGTGGGCGGATATTCCGGAGCCTGTGCTGGTGCGAGAGTAGAAGTAGTGGGAGGGATTGGTGATGGTTGTCCCCTGGGCCAGGCTAGGTTCATCTCTGCTATCTGTTGTCTCAGCATGTCCATTTCCTCCTTCATTGTCTGCATTTCTGACTTTTCCTCTTCAACACTTTTATCTGAACTGGACATGATCTTTGGTATTGGTCCTTTTGATCTTGTTTGGTAATGGTAATTGGCCAGTACGTTCTAACAAGCTAACTGCTGAAAATCTCTGGAAAGACAACAAACTTGTTAGTTTTTTAGAGTTTAACAGATATGTTATTGCACATTGGGATGCAATGCACCTAGGCAGTTTAACCATTCCAATCATGTCTTTGCTTCTTACCACATGCGTCATCCCGACTTTTTATCAGTGGTGCATCTCTTTTATTTCTTTTTTGTTTTTCTATTATTCCCTTTTTTCTTTTTAATGGTGGTCGAATCTTATGTGGATTGCCTACGTATCATGTCCCAGCATGAAACAGACCGAACGTAGTTCTGGTTGATAAAGTTGTGACAAAATTTTCAGGATTTTTATAACAAACTTCTTTGATTACAAACATGACTAAAAACATTCAAAATTCCCACAACAAACTCTGAATAAGAAAATACTTGACTCGAAAACTTACACAAAACTTGAACAACATGATTTTAAAACTATACTCAAAAACTCAAAAGTACAGACTCAAAACATCATTATAATGTTCTAAAATTTCCCAGGGTCTGCGAGGCATCGTTCGACCTTGCCGCAGACCTTTGAGTGAGATCTCTTTGCAATCCTTTCAACTCTTCTACGATCTGGCGGACATAAATCATAATTGAAGCAAAGAACGTAGTACGAGACATATTCTCACAAGCTAAGCATTTCCTGGTGATGTAATGCACGATCTCTTCGATTCTACTCCTAATTCTATCCCTTTCCCTGAGCAATTGTTCTATTCATTGATTTTTTGCTCCCAGTACTTGAGCATTGTTAGTGAGTTGGTCCGGGAACGTATCGATTTGTTTTTCCATCTGTGCCATCAAGTCGTAGCAGCGTTTCCTATCTGTCCTGGCATCCCGGGCTTGTTTAAAGACCCGCGCTTCGATATTGGAAGTTGTTTCTCTCAGGATGGTGATGGTCCCTTCGTAATCTCTCTTTATTTTCTGCATATGAAGTACCCACTGCCATGCCCCTCTTGTCCATCTAGCCTTAATCCTTGTTACTTGGCTTCTGATTCCTCTAAATCTCTTCGGCATTCGATGAGTTGTTCTGTTAACTCGTTTATCAACTTCTCATTATGTCGACTCCTTGGGTGTCTGTCGGCATCCATTCTTATCTGTCGGATTTGGGTTTTTAAGGCTTCATTTTCCTGGGCCAATTTTTTCTTTTCACCCTGATCCGCAGCAATTTGCACACTGCTTTCGAATTTCAGACTTTCAACTTGTTGTTCTAGCTTCCCAATTTTAGCCTGGTAACCTTCTTCCTTTGCTAACCAATCCCATTGTTCTCGGGATGATTCGGCAAAATCTTTGAGGTGGGGCCTTTTAGCTGGTCTCCCGTATGACACGTCACCTCTGAACCAAGCGTGATAACCAAAGGCAACTTCCCCTTTGGCCTTGTCAAATACACAAGTGTTTGCCGCCAAATGTTGACACTCGCTCCAGATCCGGCGAACCTCTTCTTCAGGGAACCGAACGTCAACACTAATTTCAACCACTTGGGTACTCAGATCTTCATCTTTCAGCACTACTTGATACCTCCCGAGTTGCCTCAAAACTCGGTGTGGTGCATAGGGTTGGATGCTTTTAAGTCCCATTAGCAGAAAGTGGGGCCTGGCTGCTGGCATATCTATGATCTCCTCAACAAGCAACCATCCGAGCGTCCACTGGATTTGGCTGGCAGTGAGAGTCCGGAATAATGACATCCACAATGTGACTCCTTCAGGTAGACTAACCCCTTTGATTCCTGTGTAGAACTCTCCCGTGCAAGTTTTCTCATGTGAACCATAACTCAAGGGCTGGGAACGGTGACATAAATGCTCGGTCATCCACATTTGTAACAACAAATTACATCCCTAAAAAAATTTACCCCCAACTCTGCAAACAGTGAGAGCCCGGAAGATGTCTGCCACAATCATAGGCGCAAGAGTGCTTTTATCTTGGGTGAGCAAGGTACTGACGACCCCAACTACTTTTATATCAATATTCCCGTCTTTTATTAGGAATACAACAAGGCCCGAAAAAGCTATCATAAAAGCCACCCGCCTGTGTTTATCCCACTTCTGACGATTATCTCTACTGCATAGCTTGATGTTTGGCTTATTGAACCCGCCCACGTGGCCGTATCTATCGTATATGAAGCGCAGACTGCAGAAACCCTTTGCAAGATCAGGATTGTGAACTGTCCGGGGTATCTTCAATGAATCTAAGAACCGGTGCACAGTGATGGCCCTGGGAGCAACCAAGTATTTGAATTTTAACGGGCCTTCACTATTCCCAGTGTACCCAGCTATTTCCTCCAACGTTGGGGTGAGCTCAAAGTCTGAGAAATGAAATACATTATGTGCCGAATCCCAAAAGGTGACCAGTGCTCTGATAATATCTCCCCGAGGCTGAATGTCTAATAAACCCGTAAGATCTTTCAGATACTTCTTCACTTCATCTTGCCTTTCCTTGCCTAAGTCATTCCACCATAATTGCAACTCGAAAGGAATTTTGGTCATTATTGAAAAGGGTACATTTTGTATCGTGCTCATCCTGCACATTTTTTAAGGTGATTTAGACCAAAGAAAAAACCTTTATTTCACTCAAGAAAAATAAAACTAGTTTTTCCTCTTTCCCAGTTTTAAAGAAAGGAAAGGCTGGTTTTCTGAACACGGCCTTTCAGCACTTCAGGGACGAAGATTTTAAGGCTGTAGGGGTTAACCGGTGAAAAGCCTAAAAACAAATAACCAAAAGTGGCCGTTTATGCAAAGCCAACCTTCCGGTGTCCCTTTCGGTAACATTCGGCTATTCTTGATAAAGCGGTATCACCCGACTTATTTATGAAAAAAATTAGAATTTGATATTTTTGGCTATTTTTGCAAAAGGGGAAGTTGGACCCAATGAGGGTTGCCTACGTATCTCACACCCTGTGAGAATCAAACTGGCGTGGTTCGGGCAAGGAAAATAAACTAAATTTGAAAACAAGTCTCTTTTTTTTCCGAATAGATTAAACCAAAACACACTTTTCTTTCTCTTTATTTTCTCCAAATTTCGGCAGAGTTTGACGCTACTTGGGCATTGGTTTTTTTTTTTAAAATAAGTAATTATCTCTCTACACCATTTGTTTTTTTTTATTTTTCATTTTTCCCAATATTTAGAAGCCGGTTAACATGCAAGTCTGAAGCAAATAAATGCGTAAAACAAATAGGATGCAGCAGGATGGTCTTTTCATTTCAGGTTGCATGTCCTAGACGGACCCAACCCCTGTGTTGAGTCCCCTAATTTGAATGCAACATGATGCAAATAAGTGTTCCTACTAGGGATCCGACATGAAGTCACGTTATTCTGAGTTCAAAACCTGGGTACGTGTTCTAGACTGTGTACCCAAGCGGACAACTCGAGTCGAGGAGGGGGAAACGTACCGGGAACCAAAAGGCCATCTGGCTTAGTAACTTGTCCGACCTCTTTCTTATTTCAGGGTATTGACACTAACAGAATAGGGAGTCTCAACCAGTAAGCACATCCCCAGAGGTGAGAAGAGAAGGGTTTCGGCACAGTTTTATATATACAGTTCAAATAATATTAAAGCGGTAAAAAGCACATTTTGCACATTAGGCATGGAACATGAAATAAAATCAGATCAACAAAACCAAATACAACAATATATCTAAGCTCGAATTCTGAACCCTGAACCGAAGTTCTGGTTTTATTCCCCAGCAGAGTCGCCAGAGCTGTCACACCTCCTTTTTACCTACACCAGCAAGGGCGTAAAGGGAGTTTTTCCAATTAAAAGACAATCGAAACGGGATTCATTTATTAAGAGATTCAGAGTCGCCACTTGGGAGATTAATGGTGTCCCAAGTCACCGGTTAAATCCCGAATCGAGGAAAAGATTGACTCTGTATTACAGTCCGCAAACCAAAAATCCGGATAAGGAATTCTGTTAACCCGGGAGAAGGTGTTAGGCATTCCCGAGTTTCGTGGTTCTAGCACGGTCATTCAACTGTTATATTTGGTTTAATTATCTGATTTTAATACATTCTCAAACCTATGTGCATTTTTACCTTTTAACCGCTTTTGACTATTATTATTTTTTATAAGAATTGCAACGTCATAAAAATGCGTCTCGAACCACGTCGCACCAGTGCACCCGTGGATTTTGACACATTTTGACTTCGTTGAGATTTAGATTTGGGTCACATAAATGTGCACCCGAGTTTAAGGAGGTAAAATTATTAAACACGCGGCTAAAGCAACTACGCGTTTGCACTTTGCGAGAGCCATGGATTTTGCTAAATGGCACGTCCCGAAGTCTAGCACATTTTTTGTAGGAATCAATTAAGGGGGCCACGCTATTGATGAATTTTGTTTGGCGGGCGCACCTCGTTTCTATTTTAATACCAACCTAAAAGAATTATGATTTTTGCTATTAAGTATTGTCTCTAAAAGGCATATGAGTTAGTTTTTTATTTGAAGTATTCTAATAATGAGGTCCATAGTTAAACAAAAGAAATTTACATTGTCGAAAATCCCTTAATTCAAATCCACTACCTAAATTGAAGGCCGAAACTTATATTTAAATTTAACAGGTAGCCTCAGTGAAGCCTTTCCGTACATTGGGCCTCAAAATTGGCCCTGAAGCAAGCTCAGCCATGCTTATGTCAAAACTGTCCCGAACGTGGGTTTTCTATTAATAAATTTTAGGCCCAAATTTTGTTTGGATAGAAGCCATCCTATTTGGTTCATAAATGAGCCCAAGTCTAGTTTCATTTGGATTTCTGAATTCCCGTTTTTAAATTACAATTGGCTTCAACATTTCGTGAATAGATGAACAATTCCCAACTTATTCAAATCCAAACATGATAACCTTAAATCTAATCCTAACCTCCATGGTCGATTCATGTGTATACTGATAAACGAGCACACTCATTCTGGGAACTTCAATAACCAGTTAATCTCACTCCAAACATGTTAAGAATCCTCATTAATGGATTAAACCTGGAAATGAACTACTTGAAATGATTAAACCTTTTAAACTACCAAGTATATATGATTGCACATTTTCATAAGCATACCTACTGTTTCCAGATTTTAGTCATGCAAATACATTTCTAAAACTTGTAATAAAACTAAATTAATCGTCAACTATAACAGTAGGACTATCATGAATTAAATACAATACTACTCTACTAGGCAGCTATGTGATCCAATAAAATCTAACAATTCAATTTAAAGCAGTCCAAAACTGTCCAGTTTTAATTACAAACGATAGTCTAATGTAATTCATGAAATTACACGAAATTTAATACACAAATCTACAGAGAATTATGTTGCATTCACTTCATTTCCACAATCTTGAAGATTACACGAGGTGTACCTAGAATTCAAACAAAAGGGAAGGAAAGAGTTAGATCCCAGCAAGGTCAATCACAGCAATCAGCAGGTACATTAGTAAACCAGCAGAATCAAATTCAAGTCCAATGAAAGCAGTAGATTTCCAACTCGAAAATTAGAGTATTGCAGTGCAATCAACTAATTCCAACTTCAGACCCTTACAACTCAATGAAACAGTAAAATTGACACTTTTTTTAAAATGTTTTTGACTATGTTCCTCTACTTTCTCTCTAACTGATAAAAACTCTCAAGCTTTTGATCTCTCTTAAACTGATTTTTTAGGACCAAAACAGACTCTCCAAGAAAATAAGTAAACTCTCCACCTATTGTCTCTCTATCAATGTCTGACAGAATGTCTCAATGTTCTCCCTCCTCCTTTCTTTCAGACTAATCTCTGTCTATTTAAAGAATAGAGTTAGTTCATTTTTCATTCCAATCCCTCACTTTTTAACTTGTATTATTCCATCCCATCTGCACCCCTTAACCCTTTATCATTCAGCCCATGACATTCTGATTTCCACCTCTAAAGGTATTTAAACCAAGGTGTAATTTGCACTACTGATCCCTTTTTTGATTAAATTAATCATTAGTTTAGTGGTACACTGAATACTTAACTGGCAGACTACAAAACTAAACCATTTCTGGGTTTCAATTCCCCAAATTACCCCTTAACCCCT
>MU739928.1:33035-62695 GCA_026770625.1 Nicotiana glauca
CGATCTGCGAAGGGGATGGAGATACGCACGACAAAAAATAGTACCTCCCAGAAATTGTATGGCCTTTTTTAGTTGTCTTCTTTCATATTAGAATAGCTTCTAGTATTTTTTTAAAATTTATTTATTAATTTTTATTTTTTTAATAAAGAAAAATCATCAGCTCACGCTCCTAATGTGCGTGCAAATCACTCATTTTGTCAGCGAAGGGGATGGAGATACGCACGACAGAAAATAGTATCTCCCAAAAATTGTATGGCCTTTTTTAGCTGTCTTCTTTCATACTAGAATAGCTTCTAGTATTTTTTAAAATTTATTTATTAATTTTTATTTTTTTAATAAAGAAAAATCATCAGTTCACGCTCCTAATGTACGTGCAAAACACTCATTTTGTACACTTCACCCATATCAATGCCACATAAGTTCGGTCAACGATTAGAAGGGTTTAAAAGTCTTATTTTGATCAAGTTGAGGTGTTTGGATGAAACTTTATGGAGTATAAGAACCGAGATGACTATCTAAAACTAGTACAAGTATCTCCCAGGTTATTCTGCCCATAACTTGAGATAAAAGTTTGATCTGGTTATTTTGTTAAGACATTTACAACTTAGGATCTACTTTCAACAAAATATTTAAACACTAATTGGATTAGACGCACTCCCATTTTCATTAGTCATAAGCTAATTGATCTTCCAAATTCACAACCTTTGTTTTGTAACAGGTTGTTTGGATGCAGTGGCGGATGCATCAAGCAAGTATCGGGTTTAATTGAACTTAGTACTTTTGGCGTGGAGTATAAATTTATATGTAAAAATTTATTAAAATTACGAAAAATAGTGAATATGAACTCATAACTTTAAATATACTATGGGTTCAATGTTAAAGACATTAAGGTTGAACTTATAGAGTTTAAATCCTAGATCCGCTTCTACTTGGATGGTTGTTAATAGTTATTTTGTATTGTATTGTTACTTTAAATATAATGTTTGTTTTGATTGTTACTTAAATTTTATTGTCCTGTATTGTTTAATCCGTTACATAACAATGAAAAGGTCTATTTTATGTAACGATAAATTTGGTGTGGCGTCGTTATCTTTTTTTTTTTTTCATCGTGCCCTTATTATAATTTATTTTGCTCTTTATCCTATCTTTTTAATAATTACTCTACCACATATTTATCTTTTAAAAAAATAATTTTGGAAGCCTATTTTTCAAAATGCTGGAATGTGTGACATTATGAAACAACTGAAAACAATATAATTTATGCAAATATTATATTTATTAAAACGATATGGTACAATATGATACGATACATTACGAAATAAAATATAACAACAATCCAAACAAAATGTAAAGTGAACCTACTCAACTAAACAGTCTTTGTTGTTCATTTAGCACTATTTTTATATTAAAAACTATTTAATGCAACAGCCAACATGAAAGTTTCTTACAAAGCTCATTGTTTGGTATTGCCATCTCCATTAGTAGGCCATATCAATCCTCGAACAGTAAAAAATTTCCAGTTGTGATCCAGGATTCTAAGTTGGAGGGTTCAATATTATAAAGAAGCGAATAGTAAAAAAAATTAGTTGAGTGGATTCATCGAATTTTTTTGTATGTACCTCTAATGTCACATGGGTTCATAACTATTTTTTAATCTAAACGAAAATTAAACTATTTGTCGAAAATCATGCTAACAATATTATGTTGAATGAAATCATGTATAATAAACAATAAACAAAAAGTGAGCAAAAGATGATTGTAAAAACAACTATTTTAATAATTAAATAACACGGTGCATAATATGTATTAAAGTGCTTAGGAAAGTGGAGTCACTCTTATATCCAAATGTATCATACCTAACCCGCAACCTACATTACAATCAATTAAAGTCCTACTTGATCCTAGACTGCATGAGCTCGATTAGTATCGTAGTACACTACGGGCAAGCCTATGGTGCATCTTTTTTAGCATATGAATATTATTCCTGAGAGGAGTGAATTCTTTCTATCTTGATGAGTTCCTAATTGTTCATAAATTTTATTGTGTGTGGGACTACTTTTTTTTGTTGTGTGAGGGCACTTAATTCATGAAGGAAAGATAATGTCATTGACCTCTATGTTAGAGTAAGTGAGTGAGTTGTGAATAATGCATGGTACTTTTGAGTCAAATCTTGGGGCGAAGATGTTACACTCGTGCTTGGTCTATTTTAAAGGTTCTTGGTGTGATGAGTTAGGAGAATTATTTTAAAAGGTCGTGTCTATATAAAGTGTAGTTTGATTGTTCGAGAACGAGCAACATTTAAGTGTGGGGTAAAGTAAATAGAACTCAATTGCTGACCAAAAATTAAACAATTATGCACAGAATTGGAGAAAAAACCAAAGATGATAACTCGAATTAACGGTAACATAATTAATAAACTTCAATATTCATGACAACCACAACCCTATAACGTGAAGTTTAGCTCCACATAGACATGGTAGTAAAATAACAAAGCATCAAGAAAAAGTAAAGATTACTAAGTTTGATGGAAGAAAGATGGAAACTGATGAATTTCGGCCTCCATGACGGCTTTGTGCTCTCCCCTCGTCCAATCTCCTCTAAACACGGTGTTTGATGACTATTTATATGTGTAGGAAAAATCGTAGACGAAATAACCAAGTCCAAAATAAAAAAGAAGACAAAATAAGCTTGAAACTCAGAACGCGCGAAGCACCTCGCTACAGACCGCGTCTAGCGATCTCAAACGCGAGCAAAATACCTTGCCTCGCCTGCTCTAACACGAGCAAAATGGCTTGCTTCGCTTGACTTCTTTCTTCTTCACTTTTGAGTTGCTTTGCCTACTTCCTGTATGGGTCCAAATTTGGATGACCACGACCATTGACAAGCACGACAGAAGACGAGATCTTCACAGCTCGACGTCTTGTAGAGGACGACAGGCAACAAACGGAAGATGTATGATTTTTATAGTAAAGTAGGCCCAACATGGGATACCAGGAATATATTCTCGAATATCCCTTATGATATGTCTTTTAGGGTTCAGAAGGGGGTTGTCCCTTATATATAGTGGGATATAAATCTTGTAAGAAGAAGGTTTTTTTGATGGAATTAACTAATAATACTGATTGTAACATCTACTACATAAAGGATTGGCATCTTCTATATTTGATCGGCCCCTTCCGTAAAGATAAAAAAAAATATTACTCATTTTGTTCACCTTTTATGCCATTTTGTTCTAGAGTTTATTATACTTAGCCAAGATTTACTCCTCCATCCTCTTTAATTGATTTGTGCATAAAGGTTCTAATATCTTTTGAGTCAAACAATTTGACGTCGTCTGTGGGAATTTATTTAGCTGAGATTTTAGTTTCATCTAAATCCTTGAAAGGGAGAATCACCTCTCCTTAGCCTCTCCAAGATCAACAATGGCAAGAAAGGGGGAAGCAAGATTAAAAGTAATAGTAGGTGTCACGAACAACCTTCTGGATTCCATCAACGAAATCGGTAGGAAAGACAACAAAAATGCACCGCCAAGCGCTACACCTGAGGGAGATACCTCACCTCCCCCGCACGAAAGCGTGACTGTCTCGCGCGAGAAAAGACACCCAACATCCGCAGCAGGAGAAGCATCACCGGCAGTGAAAAGGCTATTAGAAGAATGGTTAACAAACACCTTGAGCAACATACTCGACAAACATGTTCAAAGGGATACCGGAGGCACGATACCCCCAAACATCGCAACTATCGGTGATGAGCCAGAAACTCCACGCACAGGTAACACTCACACTGTCATTGATGCAGGTAACAATGCATTTGCAGTCATCTTAAAGAAAATGGAGGAAATGGAGAATGAGAACAAAATGCTCCGTGATCAGATGAAGAAGCATCAAGAAAGGGTCGATAAAATACTGGGCGCTCCGAAGTTTCTACCAAAATGAGACGTAGGCCGATTCGTCGAGCAACCATATAGTGAAGGAGTAGCCCCCCACTCTATTCCAAAAACCTTCAAAATTCCTCCATACTTGAAAATATATGATGGCACAACGGATCCAGAAGATCACATAGTCAACTACATCACGACAATAAAAGGCAACGATCTGTCGAAAGAGCAGGTGTCATCGGTGCTGCTGAAAGGTTCGGCGAAATCCTGACAAGGGGAGCGCTGACATGTCATTCACAACTATTAGCACGGTCAATATCAACGTTCAAAGAAATGAAAGATAAATTCGTCACCGCCCACGCGGGAGCATAAAAGGTAGAAGCCAGAGTAAATGACATCTTCGCCATTAGGCAGGCAACATGCGAAGGACTTAGGGATTTCCTAGCCCGATTCAATAGGGTAAGAATGATCCTACCGAACGTATCAGAGGGGATGGCGGTAGCAGCCTTCCAAAATGGGTTAAATAGAAACGGGTCGAAGGCTACCAAAAAGCTGCTAAGTAAGCTCATGAAATACCCTCCCACCACGTGGGAAGAAATCCATAATGCCTACTGTGCCGAAGTGAGGGTAGGTGAGGACGATCTGAATGGACCGATCCAGTGGCTAACATCGGTCCAAACCAAAACACAAAGAGATCACCATAACGATGGTCGAAGGGACCAACTATCCCATTTTAGTCGAGAAAGTAATCAGCCCTACATCCGGACATCCACCCCACCTCCTCCACGATATGCAGATGTCACGCCTCGGCATACCGCGCCACACCGAAATGAAAGAGGTATGCCCCCACTGTTATCTGCTCATAACTTTTGTGTTTCTCCTTCAGAAATAGTGTATGCACTAGAAAAGCTCGGCACAAAGGTGTAGTGGACACAAAAGATGAAGTCAGATCCAAGCATATGTAGATCGAACGTAATGTGTGAATTTTATCAAGAAATAGGACATAATACCGAAGACTGCATAGGCCTACGACAAGAAGTGGTAAGAATGTTAAACCATGGACACCTGAAAGAACTTCGAAGCGATCGAGGACGGGTTAATTTCGCTCATAGGCACGACCAACCTCAAGGACCTCCAAAACCACCTTCACCAGCTCGCATCATACAAATGATCATTGGAGGTGGATATGATACAGTAATCAACCACGTGAAATTCACCACTACGCACAAACTCAAACGTACAATCGCTCACGAACGGTATGATGACCTC
Source organism: Nicotiana glauca (assembly GCA_026770625.1). NCBI lineage: Eukaryota > Viridiplantae > Streptophyta > Magnoliopsida > Solanales > Solanaceae > Nicotiana > Nicotiana glauca. The sequence continues at coordinate 38,182 of MU739928.1, forward strand.
GAAGATAGTATCATCTTCGATAAGTCAGATACCAACTGTTTGTCTTTCCCTCACTATGATGCTTTGGTTATAACTTTATGTATCGCGGACAACAATGTAAAAATAATAATGGTGGATGACAGAAGTGGCGCGTGTATTATTCACCCACGATTCCTCCTACAAACGAGACTCAAGGATAAGATAGTACCGCACTACATAACACTAACAAGTTTTAATAATACAGTGGAACGAACCTCTAGAGAGATAGCGCAGCCCGTTCTGCCCGAAGAAGTCACTCTGGAAGCGACGCTCCATGCCATGAACCAGGAAACAACCTACAATGCCATCATAGGATGTCCATGGATATACACAATGAGAGCCGTCCCTTCAAGTTTCTATCAAGTAATAAAATTTTCCACCCCATGGGGAATATTCAGCATCCGGGGCGAGCAATGCACCACCCAAGAATGCAACCGAATTACTCAAGATTGTACACACACCCAACAATTAAAGGGGCAAGTGTGGAAGCATAGAAATAAGCCATTTCAGGAACCAAGCCCGACGTACAGATAGAGGCCATCAAAGACCCAGATATCATAGAAGCCTGCAAGGCTACAGTAGAAGACCTCGACCCCATTCAATTAGACAACACCGACAACACAAAAAAGCATATATTGGGCACAACCTTTCTGAACCACGTAAGTTCCATGAATTCTTAACTAACAATGCTGATTTATTCGCCTTCTCCCATTCAGATATGTGGGGAATCCCAAGGGACATCGCCACGCACAAGCTGAATGTAAACATTCTCTACCCGCCAGTGCGGCAAGTGAGTAGAAATTTCAATGTTGCAATCAACGATGCAGTTAGCGAAGAAGTCGATAAACTGCTCGCTAATGGTTCCGTCCGAGAATTAAAGTATCCTCAGTGGGTCGCCAATGTGGTTATGGTAAAAAAGAAGAATAGGAAGTGGCGGATATGTGTCGACTTCACCAACCTAAACAAAGCATGCCCAAAAGATTCCTTTCCGTTACCACACATCGACCAACTCATCAATACCACGGTGGAGAACGAACTATTAAGCTTCCTAGACGCCTATTCTGGTTACAACCAAATTCTAATGAGCAGAAGAAGACCAAGAAAAGACCACTTTTATTACCCACTAGGGAAAATACTGCTACAAAGTCATGGTGTTCTGGCTCAAGAACGCAGGAGCGACGTACCAAAAGTTAGTCACCAAAATGTTTAAAGAACAACTCGGGAAGACTATAGAGGTCTACATCGACGACATGCTAGTAAAGTTGAAGAAAAAGGAGGATCACATTGGCCATCTGAAGGAAGCCTTCGAAATATTGAGGCAATACGAAATGAAATTGAATACCCAAAAATGCGCCTTCAGCGTAACCTCAGGAAAGTTTCTCGATTTTTTGGTATCGCAAAGGGGTATCGAGGTTAACCCGGATCAGATCAAGGTAATCGAAGGAATACAAGAGATATTGACCAGCAAAAAATAGATACAAAAGATGATAGGGCGAATAGCCACCCTGTCGAGGTTTATCTCACGATCATCAGATAGGTGCTATAAATTCTTTAACGTACTGAGGAAGGATCATAAACTATTGTGGAATTCAGAATGCGTTGACGTCTTAAGAAAACTAAAAACGTACTTGTCCTCACCGCCACTACTTGTCAAAGCAGAGTCGGGCGATTACCTCCTGGTGTACCTAGCAGTCTTCGAAGTCGAGGTAAGTGCAATTTGGTCCGCGAAAACAAAGATATGCAGTCTACACTTTATTATATCAGCAAAACCTTCCCCACCTTGAGAAATTAGCTCTAGCACTAGTCGTAGCTTCACGAAATATTAGACCATATTTTCAATGTGACCCCATAAAGATGGTGACGACCTTACCCCTCAGGGGCATCCTACACAAACCCGAACTATCGGGTAGTTTGGCCAAATGGGCCATAGAAGTAATCGAGCATGATATAATATATCAATCGCGAACTGCTATAAAGTTGCAAGTGCTCGCCGATTTCGTCGCCAACTTTAGCGCGAAAATATTGCCTGAGTAGAGCAGGAGGCGCTCCGCGCCTCTGCATATTCCGATGCTGGGTCCTCTACACCCACGACACATCTAATGCATCAGGATCGGGATCGGGACTCATCCTCGAAGTCCCTACGGGCGAAGTGATTTGCCAATCCATACAGTGCCCTGAGATGACTAACAACGAGGCCGAGTATGAAGCTGTGATTATATGGTTAAAATTAGCCCTCAAATATAGCACTCGACGACTTGTCCTCTATTGCGACTCTCAACTCGTGGTGAATCAAGTCACTGGGACTTTCTAAATCAAAGAGAAAAGATTATAGAAGTACCAGCTGGAAATTCACAAACCGTTATCGGAATTTGACGGATTCCGCCTCGACTAGATACTCAGGGAGCAGAATATCGAAGCAGATGGCCTCGCCAAGCTAGCAGCAGCCACCAAAAATACCAACAAAGAAAATGTGTTCTCCATTATTCGTTAGACCAGGTCGAGATACATTCCGTAAAACTGACTTGGGACTGGCGCAACCGTATTATAACATAATTGCAGGAAGAAACACTCCCACAAGACAGGAAAGAAGCCAAAAAGCTCCGAACACAGGCGAGTAGATACAACCTCGTGAACTGTGATCTTTATAAAAGGACGTTCGGCGGACCCCTGGCCAAATGTCTTGGGCCAATCAAAAAAGGCGGGTACAAGAAGAAGTACACGAGGGGCACTGCGACGCCCATACAGGAAATGTTACCCTTGTCAGATGTCTCATCCGTACAGGATACTACTATCCCACCATGAAAAGGGAAGCCGCAGACTATGTCAGAAAATGTGAGCAGTGCCAGAAATACGCCCCTATGATACACCAAGCAGGAGAACTCCTGCATTCCGTCACTTTTCCATGGCCATTCATAAAGTGGGGGATGGATATTGTCGTAACCCTTCCAGCAGGGTGAGGTAAAGTACGTTTCCTTTTGGTTTTAACTGACTATTTTTCTAAGTGGGTGGAAGCAGGTGTATACACTCAAATATGTGAGCAAAAGGTTATCGCGTTCATATGGAAAAATATAATATGCCGCTTCGGCATTCCCAAAGAAATCATCTGTGACAACAGACCTCAGTTCGTCGGAAAGAAAACAACCGAGTTTTTTGAAAAATGGCACATCAAGCGAATACTTTACACACATACCATCCCGCCGACAATGGCCAAGCCGAATCCTCCAATAAAATGATATCGAATATAGTGAAAAAGAAGCTCGAAGACGCCAAAGGTCTATGGCCTGAATTGCTGCCAGAAGTACTGTGGGCATACCACACCATGCCAAAAACTAGCACAGGCGAGAAGCCATATTCATTAGTCTATAGGACTGACGCGGTTATACCTGTTGAAGTCGGAGCACCCAGCCTGAGATACTCCAAAGAGAGCAGACCAAGTAATGACGAAAGCAGGTTACAAGACCTGGATAAAGTCGAAGAACGAAGAGATATGGATCACATAATAATGGTAGCCCAAAAGCAACAAGCAGAAGGGTACTATAATAAGAAGGACAAAATACGACCACTCAAGATCGAAGACTATGTTCTCAAAGCTAAAACATAACCAGCAAAAGACCCTAATGAGGAAAAATTGGGAACAAACTGGGACGGGCCATACAAAATCACGGCCGAAGCAAACAAAGGAGCATTCCAGTTAGAGACGATGGAAGAAAAATTACTCCAAAACAATTGGAATATCACCCATCTCAAATACTTCCACTTCTGAAAAGAGGCTTCGCTCAAGTCGTGCTCTTTTTCCTCACCCGGGTTTTGTCCTAATCGAGTTTTCTCGGTGAGGCTTTAATGAGGCGGCAAGGGAGACATATTGAGGTCCAAAGTGTTATTCATTACCCCGCCAGTCGACATGATCTCCAGACCGAGTAATGAAGGAACTAGGTATAGTTAACCAAATATCCGTTGTATGTAATCTCTATTGCATCTACAAAGTCAAGACGTATTTCCTATAGGAATATGATCAAATCTCCAATGTGTGAATGAAACTACCATCCACGATACTCCAGCAAATAAAATAGAGCGTCACCCTCCCGACGAGATACTACTTCAATGCCAGCTCGAAAGTAACATTCCAATGGCTAAAGCCACCGACAAAAACACAAATTCGACATCACTAGAACTACGACGGGATACTACTTCAACTCCAGCTCGAAAGTAAAATCCCAATGGTTAAGGCCATCGACAAAAATACGAGTTTGACATCACTCGAACTACGACGGGATACTACTTCATCGCCAACTCGAAAGTAATATCCCAATGGCTAAGGCCATCGACAAAATACGAGTTAGACATCACTCGAACTACGACGGGATGCTACTTCGACGCCAACTCGAAAGTAACTTCCCAATGGCTAAGTCCATCAACAAAATACAAGTTCGATATCAACTCGAACTATGAGTGGATACTACTTCGATGCCAACTCGAAAATAACATCCCAATGGCTAAGGCCATCGACAAAATACGAGTTCGACATCACTCGAACTACGACAGGATACTACTTCGACACCAGCTCGAAAGTAACATCCCAATGGCTAAGGCCATCAACAAAATACAAGTTCGACATCACTCGAAATACGGCAGAATACTACTTCAACGCCAGCTCGAAAGTAACATCCCAATGGCTAAGGCCATCAACAAAAATACGATTTCGACATCCCTTGAACTACCACGGGATACTATCTCGACATCAGCTCAAAAGAAGCATCCCAAAGGCTAAGGCCATCATCAAAGAAAAGGGCCCCGACCTCACCCGAAGCAAAATCGACTTAACAATTCGACAAATACCGGGGATATCATAAATACTACAAAGATTACCATCGAATCAACAAAACAATTTCTTCATTACAACAAAGCATTACTAGCACCTATCTTTACAATGGGCTTAAACACGCCCTTACAAAAATCCTGAAGCAAAAGTAAGTACAAACCAAAAATTACACATTATTTCTGATAGCATACACATTTTCATACCACGAGTCGGAGGTAGGACAGTTTGCATCATCAGAGTTGATATCATCCCCGTCAGGCAAAATAGGGCTGTATCTGCATACCTCACGGGCTACACGAGCTTTGACACACATGTCCTGAAGTTCTACCTCGGATGCCACCGTTAGCATGAAGAGCCTTGTATACATGAAGCTGGGCCTCAGCATGAACCCACAACTCATATAAACGATGAGCTACGACAAGATCAGCTGAAGCGCGAGACGTAGAAGGTTGCAAGTGTCGACGCGCATTCTCCGCTCTCAGTAATGTCACTTGTCCAGTCAACGTGAATAACTCTGTCTCCAACTCCTTTATGAGTCCCTCAAGCCCCGCTACCTTAAGCTCGGATGCCTCATTCTCCTTGGTCCGCTCCGACCTACAGACACGGAGGGCGTCTTCCAAAATAACCGCTTCAGATATAACAACCGCCAGTCTATCGGCACTCACATTCAACTCACCCTTGAGCTCATTGATCTTCGCCACCTTCACACCTAACTCGGCAGTCAAGCTGGCCGGCTTTGCTTGTAGGTTGGCATTCTCAGCCATCACCCTTCTACTTAACTCGAGCTCATCTTTCTTTGTCTTAAGGGATGCCTTGAGCTCACAATTGCGGGCGACGGCCTTCACGAGATCCTCATCTTGCTCTTTCAACTCCTCGATCTTGTGCGCTAATTGGTCCTCCCTTTATTTGAGCCCTTCGCAAATAAGCTGGAAGTCAGGGTTCTGATTGTAGATGTCGGTCATCGGACGATGCTTGGTGCGATATTCTTGATATTTAGAAGACATATTTCCAAAGATGGCCGTCTTTTTCCTTTCCCGACGCTTGCGCTTGGTCTCCATGATAAGGGTCTGGCACAATAAGAAAAAGTTAAAACAAAAGGACAGGTAAATAACAACGCAAACCCAATAAAGAAAAGGAAGAGAAATATATCTGCCCGCAAAGCCATGTCGGCGACGTTCCGAGACAACTCCATGTCGCTCATCGCTTTAAGCACCTCGCTCTCGGGGAAGAACATAAGGGGTCTAAAGCAGACGCCACCTGATCACAGTTCGACAATAAGTTATAGTCCCCAGGGACAACTATATGCCAATCAGAACCCTCTACTCTGACCTCCACATGAGTATGGAGTTCTAAAAACTCATGAACATCCCCCAGGTTGACATACAAACCCGAGCCTTCGCTCTCAACGCGCAGGCCCCCTCCTATGTTAGACAACGCACCACCCTCAGTGGAGCAACAGAACCACTTCCTGGGTAAACCCCTTCCGTTTTGGGAGACCTCCCTGCCAGAATAGCATCGGCCATAAACGTAGGCACCGGCGCCGTCTACGATATGCCCGTCCTACTTTTGTCAGTGTCCGTGGAAACATCCTTCTCAAGCTTCATTATCCTCCTTTTTCTCAGTAACGACTCGTCCCTATTAGAGGATTCGTCCATAAGGTGATGAGTCGGTGCGAAAGAGGCCTCTTCCCTCACGACCATATCGCGAAAAGGACCTCCCATCTATATCGGTTGAGCACGACCCTCTCAGACGGACTCACTCAAAGTAAACTGCATTCCCGCAGCAATTACAGCCTATCAAAATACAGGGACTGGGGCCCTCCTCCGAGAAGCCCCTCGACCTGTCATCGCAAAAAGTTATATCAATAAACTACGAAATACAATCAAGCAATGATACAGGAGAAGACACTTACCAGAAGAAATTCTCATCCTATAGCATTTCACGAAAGCGGACCAGTCTCGAGTCTCTACTGCATGGGACAGCAGACGGGCTACCCAATCCATTATACCTGCAATATGGTGAGGTGGACGCCCATGGCTGCAAACAAGAAGCAAACGAACTCGAAGGTGGATGAAGAAGAAGGGAAAGAGTAAAACTTGGCGGCACTTACGATTCTCGTTCCATCGCTCCGGGAACCTAGAGGGGTCAGACACGGTGTATGCGATTCTAACAAAGAAATACTTGTGCCAAAACTTACGACTCGCTCGGTCATCGGTCCCAACCACCAGCCTTTTTTGTCCCACAGTGCTTCAAATGCACCATAGTACCCCTATAAAAGCTGGATGAAAACAAGTGCAGTAGGTGGTGAATGGTAACCTCACACCCTGCCAACTCCGCATATTTTGTCAACAACAGGAGTATTTTAAGTGTGTACAGGGAAAGTTGTGCCGGGAAAATCTAATAAAATCAACAGAACTCCTCCGCTAATGGGGGGAGGGGGAAGGAATAACCAATGACGAAGGGGTACTCGTAAAAAGCACAGTACCCAGGCCTATAAACTTCTACGAAGTCCCTCCCCGCTGGAACCATATCAAGGTGAGAAGGAATGTTATATTTTGCATGGAGAGCATCAATATGAACTTGATCAGTTTTAGAGAACATAGGGATGGGAGTAAGGGGAGGATCCTTAAGAAAGTCACTTCGAGACGAAGGATGTCTCAGCATCAACTCCTCAACGGTGGGAAAGTTATCCCCTCATCCACCGGATGCCCTCATCACTAGAGGGAAGTGCCAAGGACAACAGAGTGGCGTTAGAAACCCCATCAGGAGATCAGTGTGTTCTAGGCATTTCTTCAGTAGGAAATGTGTTAGAATATCAGGGGAAATTAAGAACGGAGAAAGAGAGAAGAGGAAGTAGAGAAAATGGTGGAATAGACACAAAAGAGATGAAAAAGAATAACCGGAGATGAAATGGCCAAGAGCTTTTGAAAAAATAAACCCTCCACCTATTTATAGGATTGGGTGGTGCCAGGATCGGAGCGGAAGGCTGCATGATGGCACCGAAATCGAAGCGACAAGCCGTTAGCCCCTGCCTCGAGAACACGCATAATGATGACGCATGTGAAAATAACGTCATTTCCCGATAAGACACACTACCCAGGGTCTTGTTGAGCATGCTAACCTCCCATTGTTGGCCAAGCCATAACGCTTCGTGAAGCCAAATTTATCCACGGGAGCGAGTGGTGTCCACTTATTAAGGACGCACCAGGTTGCAACCCCGACAAGCAAAGAGACTAACTGTATGGGTCCAAATGTGGATGACCACGGCCATTGACAAGCATGAGAGAAGACGAGATCTTCATAGCTCAACGTCCTGTAGAGGACGACAAGCAACAAAACGGAAGATGTATGATTTTTACAGTAATGTAGGCCCAACATGGGGCATTAGGAATATACTCTCGAATATTTCTTATAATATGTCTTTTATGGTTCAGATAGGGGTTGTCCCTTATATATTGTGAGAGACAAATGTTGTAAGAAGAAGGTTTTTTTGATGGAATTAACTAAGAATACCGATTATAACATCTACCTACATAAAGGATTGGCATCTTCTATATTTGATCGGTCCCTACTCGCTGTGTTCACCTTTTATGCCCCTTTGTTCTAGAGTTTATTATACTTAGCTAAAATTTACTCATTCATCCTCTTTAATTGATTTGTTCACACAGGTTCTGATATCTTTTGAGTCAAACACTTCCAATTTCACGTTTTTGTCATTTTTTCAATTGACTTTTGTTTTCTTTTGTAATGTTACACTTTACTTATTGTATATCCAATAATTAATTGATCACTCCATTCGTGTAGTGTAACAGATACACATAAAATCTTTATTTTTCTCCTAATTTCATATTTAACATACCTACACAGTAAACTCAATTAAGCACAAATATAATATAACTTACCATTAAAATCTCAAAATGTAAAGTAATTAATGCATTAAAAATATGAAATTATTGTGAAACATCACTTACACAATGTAAATCTTTATATGTCGAGCTCATAATGCTACCTGACATGGGTAAAAAACCACAAGGGAAAAAGAGAAAGAGAAAGGCCGGGTAGAAAACTGACGGTGTATCTCAACTTGATACACCTTGCCTTATGTGATAATTTCTCTTCAGAGTTCCTTCTTTTTTGTCAGAATTATTGTTTGCTTTCTGTGAAATTAAGTGGGCGTTTGGACATATGAAATTCCAAAATAGAGTGAAAATATTTTTTACGTGAAAATGATATTTGAAGGAGGACGAAGACGGAATACCTTGAGTGTAAGTTCAGCGCCGGGCCGGGGAAGTGGACGTGGATGTGAGGCTTGAGTCACAGATTATCCCAAATATAGGCAGCTTCAAGTACCTTGGGTCGGTTATCCACGGGGGAGGGGAGATCGACGAGGATGTCACACACCGTATTGGGGTAGGATGGATGAAGTGGAGGTTAGCATCTGGAGTCTTGTGTGATAAGAGAGTGCCAACGATACTCAAAGGTAAGTTCTATAAAGCGGTGGTTAGACCGGCCATGATGTATGGGGCTGAGTGTTGGCCTGTTAAGAACTCACATATCCAAAAGATGAAAGTAGCTGAAATGAGGATGTTGAGGTGGACGTGTGGGCACACTAGAAAGGACAAGATTAGGAATGATGACATTCGGGAGAAAGTGCACGTGGCCCCATTTGATGACAAGATGCGGGAAGCGAGGCTCAGATGGTTCGGATATGTTCAGAGGAGAAGCCCAGATGCTCCAGTAAGGAGGTGCGAGCGGTTGGTCGTAGAAGGCACGGGAAGAGGTAGAGGGCGGTCTAAGAAGTATTGGGGAGAGGTGATCAGGCATAATATGGCGAGGCTTCAGATTTCCGAGGACATGGCACTTGATAGGAAGTTATGGAAGTCGCGTATTACGGTTGTAGGGTAGGAGGTAGTTGACTCTTGCGTTACTTTATACCTTTGTGAGCCTAGTTCGGTGGGTTTTTGTCTAAGATAGTTAGGGGCAATGTCGTGTTTTACTATTTTTTATTTTCAATACAGGATCCATTTACAAACCATCGTTTTTGCTTTGAATTATTATTATTATTATTATTATTATTATTATTATTATTATTATTATTATTATTTTATTTACTGCTCTCTATGTTTCTTTTACCATATGATTTCCGCGGTGAATCTAATACTCTCTTCTTTTGTCTTTTTATTATATTAAGCCGAGGGTCTTTCGGAAACAGCCTCTCTACCCTTTCGGAGTAGGGGTAAGGTCTGCGTATACACTACCCTCCCAGACCCCACTTGTGGGATTTTACTGGGTTGTTGTTGTTGTTGTTGAAAATGATATTTGAAATTTAGAGTTGTGTTTGGACATGAATATAATTTTGGATTGCTTTTAAAGTTTTATGAGTGAAAATTTTGAAAAATAGCTTTTTAGAATTTTTCAAATTTTCAAAATGCATTTTCAAGTGAATAAACGCTAAAAAAATTGACAATCTTTTGAAAAAAAGAAAAAAATTTCTTATGTCCAAACGGGTTCTTACCAAACAACCCCCAAACCCCAACCACCCCCTTTTTCCTTAATGGATAGTAATTGACCAACCATTGACTCTTAGCTTGAAAGGCAGAAGGTCTATTGGTTTTCCTTTCTCACTGCAAACGAATTTGCCCTTTCCTTTTCCAAGACCAATCAAATTTTAAGACATGCATGAATAATAGATAATAAAAAAATAAAAGTTAAAATTTTGAATAACAAGGAAGCAAGAATTTGGAAATAGCAGTAAACAATGGGTCTGATCAACTTTCTTCTGATTTCAGCCAAAATTTTGCTCTCTTGGTAAGTATTTTAAGCTTCCATTTCTCTTCCAGTTACTAAGTTTTCCTACTTTTTAATCTTTTTCTTGACCAAAAAACACAATCTTGATTTCTTTGTTTAAGATTTTGGAGTTAGTTAGTAGTTGTGGCACATTGTTCTCTTCTGGGGTTGTCAATTGTTTGTCCTATTTTTCTCGAATTTGTTAAGCCTTTGAGTTTTGTTTAGATCAGCTGATCTTGTCTTTAATTTTTTTTTGTTTTTTTGCAACAGTTCTTTTTGGATAGTTTGCAGACCATCAGTGACATTGCTGTGTCCTCTGTAAGTTAATAAAGAATTACTTAATTTTCTAATGTTTCTTTGAATTTTTGCTGGATATGTGAACTGGGATACTTAGGCTATTATATGTTGTGTGCTATTCTTGGCAAAGCAGATATGCATCAATTCGGGCGATAGAGAGTGATAAAGCATCCAGCTACCAAAAGTGTCTTCAATATTGGGTTCTATTTGGATTAACCACTGTATTGGAGTTGACTCTTGCAAAGCCTTTGACTGGGTAATCTTTCATTTTTGCTTTTGTATACAGAAATGTTTTTGACCGGAGTTTTGGCGTAATTGGTAAAGTTGTTGCCATGTGACCAAGAGGTCACCGGTTCGAGCCGTAGAAACAACCTCTTGCTGAAATGCAGGATAAGGTTGTGTGATCCTTGTGGTCCGGCCCTTCCCGGGCCCCTCGCATAGCTGGAGCTTAGTGCACCTGACTGCCGTTTATACAAAAATGTTTTTAGATTTCTTATATGCAAGCTTCCCACCTTCGGACGATTAACATTGGTGGTTAAATTATAGGAACATCTCCACTGCTTGGTATTTTAAATGTAATTTATGTTATGTGATTGCTATAACAGATGGAACTGCATTCTTTGTTACTCTAGTGAGACATTATTTGCAAAAGAAATCTCATGCTTACTCAGTGGGTAAGAATCTAGTTCTACTTTGTTGTAGCAAGTTGTGTAAGTGTGACAGTGTCAGCTTATGTGGGACATATATTTGTTTCTCGAGTTGTGCAGATCAGCTGTAACTGATGGCTGAAACTAAACTGCTCATTACAGATCGATACTATATAGGCATAAGAACTTCTAAAATGCAGGCAAGGCTGCAGTGAAGGCTTATTTTAGAACTACCATTTGTTTGGATGGGTGAGAGAGAACACTCAGCATCTGCAATAACAGCTGAGTAGTCACTCCATCTCAGACAGTGGCGTACGCAAGTTTTTCATAAGTGGTGTCACGATTTGAAAAAATGTACAAATAAGTTAATTACTATAATGCTAAGTTGTGTCGTTTTTTATACTTATCCCCAATATTTTTATTTTTCTTATACATATCTAGTAAAAGACATAGGACAGAGTGTATACGCCCCTGATCTCAGATAATGTGTTAACCACTACACGAATATAACACATATCTCATGTTTTTACATGATAATATAAAGAGCTCAAATGCAACATCATTTCATTGGTTAATCTATCCATTACCTGTTGGGCGGGGCCTCTAACAAAAGCCCTCCTTGAGGCACTAATTTGAACTCCATTAGAAAGTAAAAAATGTATGATTGTTTTGCATGAAAATGAAAGAGAAAGATTGTTTTAGCTAGAGCTTCACTTAATATCAAAGTGTTTGGTTCTCTTGACTGCTAACTTTTTCACTTAGAGATGACATCTTTTTTTGATGAGAAAATGTATGTATTTAAGTTAGCAGTTACAAATTCAGAACCTTATAGCAAGTCTTCGTTGATCTCTCGCCTGCTCTTGTTGTGCTCAGCTCATGACTTTCACCAAGCGTTTATCTTTGTTTCTTTCTTCAGGTTTTCATTTTGGCTTTATGCAAAAGGATTAGCATCCCTCTTGCTCGTGATGCCTCAGTTTAGTGTTGCTTCTTATGTGTATATGCACTTTGTTAAGCCACGTGTTTCCCCAAATCCACGCGCGGAAAAGGTCACGGAAAATAACGATTGCATGCCCATGAAGATCAGTGATAATATTGATGCAGCACCGATACATGTTGAACAGAAGGAAAAGGACAACCTGCAAAGTTTGGTCATTTATGAGGTAATCATAGTTTTCCCCTGCAAACTCCTCATATGAACCTTTTGGTTATTCTGTTGTTTATAATTCTGTTTCAGGTTGAATCTTCTCCTACAAGTGATAGGCCAATTTATCCTAAGAAAGTTCAAATGGACTGGAGCTGCGCTTTATGTCTTGTGAGCACTTCTAGCGAGAAATGTCTAAAGCAACACATCCAAGGTAGGAAGCACAAATTGAAGGAAGAAGAAGAAGAAGAAAGGAAACATGAAATGATGGCAAGTAGAAAAGCCAAATTTGCTTCAAAGTTAGAGGGAAGTTATTTAACAGATTTACTTAAGAGTTTGAACCGGCTAAAATCTGAAAAGTTTGTGGAACTAAGAGGTTTGAATTTTCCAATGAGACGACCAGTTAAACGCTGCACTTGGAAGAAGCCTGAGTTTGGATGGATAAAGCTAAATACAGATGGATCTATAAAAAATTCTGGTCTTGGTTGTTTGCTTCGCGATGATAAAGGTGCTCCTTTATGTGCTTGCATCTCTAAGGTTCCGTGTGACGATATCTTCTTGGTTGAGTTACTAGCTATTTGGAGAGGTCTTACACTTGCTGCGAGTATAGGGATCAAAATGATATGGGTAGAATCTGACTCAATGAGTGCAGTGAAAGCCATTAACAAAGAGCAGCCATATAGTCAGAAGGCTAGTAGCTGTCTAATACGCATTTGGAAAATCTTGAACAAGTTTCAGAAGTACCAAGTTACTCATTCCTTCCGCGAAACAAACAGAGCAGCTGATTATTTATCAAAGATGGATATATCAGGAAGTGACATTGTTATTTGGCCTAGAGATTTTTCTAGTTCCCTATGCAAATTTATTGCAGAAGATGCTCAGGGAAGTTGGTACCTTAGACGGTGAGCCCATCAAATGTGGCTGGAGCAAAACCATATTTAGGACCAGATTTAGAATTACAGCACAGCTGTTATATATATATATATATATATCAACTGTTGTTGCTAACAGAAGACTACCACCTGAAAAGTTGCAGGCTTGCAGTATATTATAAGGTATTTTTGAGGCAAGCCATTCTCAGGAATGTTGTTTAGAGATTTATCATTACTTATCTTATCCTGAAATTTTAAACTCAGGATTCAGGACATTTTTGTCCCGAAAAATAGAACTGAAAAAATGAAATTCAGAATGCACTCTAAAGAGCAAACCTTTATAGTGGCTAACTGGTGTCATTTCTACGCTATTTTTTTTCTTTCTTTCTGAAATAGTTGTGGTGGTGTCCGAGCCAACTTGTACGAACCTCGACTAATTTACTGGATACTTGCTACCCCTATCAGTACCAGGTAACTCTACCTACCGGCACATTACGAAGTAAGTAGTCTCTAACTCTGAGGGAGGACTAGAAGGTCCATATGTTGGCAAATGCATCTTAGTCTTGTGATATGTTTCTTGTAAATAAGTAAACAAAACCAAGCATTTCAAACATTGACAATTGAGCAGAACTATATTCTAAAATTTTTAAAGCAAGTCCAACTCAAAAATTTGCAACAGAATCTGAAATTGAATAACATTTGTGGCAGTGCATTTTTCTCCCCTTTTTTATGGCCAAGTAATCCTGACCATGATATTTTGCAAATTAAAGTGTACGATCACAGGAGTAACATATAATATTGAAATGGACTTTAAAACGAGTGGCCATTTTACTAGAGTATCATTTTACTCAACTTTCTTACAAAATATATTTCGGATCAACTTTTGGAACTTATTTAGAGCTTTCACGTACTTATGACAAGTTGACCATTTTAATTAAACAATATTGAGTATTGTTGTCACGACCCCAACCCCGGTCGTGATGGCGCCCAACACACTGCTAGGCAAGCCCAACCAATTTAACAACCATTTAATCATTTCTATACAGTTCATAATTAATTAGCACAGACAAATTACTAAGTCATAATGCTGGAAATCTGAAATAGAGTTAAAACATGCGAAATCCCAACTAACAATACTACTACGTAGTCCGAAGAATCCGTAGCCTCTAATACATGAGTATCAACCTACTACATATTGTTCTAAAGAAGTACGGAATAAAGTAATAAGATAAAGGGAAGATCACGGTTGCGGACGTCATGCATCTACCTTGATGCTCCCAAATGTGTGCTGCCCAGCTGGAAGTCCTCAACAGTCTCAGATGCAACTGGATCTGCACGCAAGGTTCATGGAGTAATGTGAGTACTCCGACCCAGTGAGTAATAAACATAAATAAAGGCTGAGAATAAGAAATCCTGAATAGGCACATTGTAATCTATAAATACAGCAATTTAGACCAAGTAGTATAAAATCAGTGAACCAGTAAAAACGGATTATGGAAATGCTGCAACTAATAAGTAAATAGATGAGAGTCAAATAAGAAATGCAACACATAGTACGGTACTCTCTAGTACCCATTGCGGCATGCAACCCGCTCTATTTATTTATCGTCGGCGGCGCTCACTGGGGGTGTGCAGACTCCGGGAGGGGCCCCTTACGGCCCAAGCGCAATATCAAGCCATCTAGTGGCATCAACTGGGCCCTCGGCCTCATATCAATATCAATATAATACTGATGTGGCGTGCATCCCGATCCCATACTCAGTCCAGAATCACATAAGCCCTCGGCAATAATAAAATAGTAGTTCTCAGCCCAAAACATCGTTAGAAATATCATTTAAGTTTCAAATCTGATTAAAAGTGGTTGATTTTGCACAACAATTTTAAACAATAAGGCTGAGTCCAAGTATTTTGTCAAAATAGTGAGGAAATAGAAATAACAACCCCTGAAGGGTCCAAACCATTGGCACGAAGCCCAAATATGATAATTTATCCAAATAATGATGATATCAAGTAAGTTTCATTCAAATACACGGTAAAATTACTCACCTCAAGCCAGCCAAAACTCTAGCTCGCTATGTCCTTGCCTCTCAAATCGGCCTCCTCGCAGGTCGAATCTGACCAAAACCACAACAAATATGTCACAATATGCCAAAGGAACAATACCCAATCGAAAACAATAGAAAAATATTTAAAATCCCAAAATTGGCAAAACTCGAGACTCAGAAATTTTTACATCAACGGGTTCCTTATCTTGCCACGAGTCTATACATATAAAGAACACCAAAATCGGAGTCCAAATGACCCCACAAATCTCAATTTTTGCTCTCTTAAGTTTCAAGCCCTAAACCACAATTTTGACCATTAATTTCTTAAGTTTTCGGCCCTAATCCATGTATTTGCACCATAAAATCATGATTTAAGTCCAAAAATCCTTACCTTATCGAAGCTCCTTGAAAACCGTCTTCAAAATCGTCCACAATTCTCCAAGTCCGAGTTAAAAATGAACAAAACCTTCAAAATTCGCGAAGAAGAAGTGTATATACATCTGCCCAGTCGAAACCGCACCTGCGGTCAATTACCCGTTTCTGCGGTAACTCCTCCGCATTTGCGGATTTCACTTAATTCCGCCTATCCGCATTTACGATCAAATAACCGCATCTGCGGCTCCGCAGATGAGGTACCCATTCCACACCTGCGCTTCCTGCCTCACCCCTGACTTCCGCTTCTGCGATACCGATGCCGCATCTGCGATACCGCAGATGCGGCTCCTCGTCCGCTTCTGCGGAATCAGCTCCCCAAGCTAAATCTTGCACCTGCGACCTCTCCTTCCGCATCTGCGAGACCGCACCTGCAGTCCCCTTTCCGCAGGTGCGAAAATACCAGCAACAACAATTTCCTGCAATGACACAAGTCCAATTTCTTCCCGTTAACCATCCGAAATCACCCCGAGGCCCCCGGGACCTCAACCAAAAGCACCAACACTTCCTATAACATCATTCAAACTTGTTCCAATCATTAAAACACCTCAAACAATACAAAAACCATCAAATTACATCGAATTCAAGCCTAAGTTCTTCAAAAACTTCCGAAACACGTATTCGATCAAAAACCCAACCAAATCACCTCCGAATGACCTGAAATTTTGCACACACATCCCAAATCACTCAACAAAGCTACTGCAACTCTTGCAATTCCATTCCGACCCTCGGATCAAAATCTCACCTATCAACCGGAATTCGCCAAAATACTAACTTCGCCAATTCAAGCCTAATTCTACACCGGACCTCCAAAATCACTTCCGAGCACACCCCTAATTCACAAATCATCCCTCGAAGCTAACCGAATCATCAAAAATCATATCCGAGCCCTCTAACTCATAGGTCAACATCCTGTTGACTTTTTCAAACTAAGCTTTCCTTAAAGAGATTAAGTGTCTCATTTTCTTCAAAAATCAATCCGAACTAACTCGATCACACAAGAAACTGATAATGAAGCATAAAGAAGTAGAAAAATAGGGAAAACGGGGCGGTAACTCATGAGACGACGGGTCGGGTCATCACATCCTCCTCAACTTAAATAAACGCTCGTCCTCGAGAGAGTCAAGAAATATACCTGAAGCCTCAAACAGGTGGGGATATCTGCTCCGTATCTTCTGCTCGGTCTCCTTGGTAGCCTTCTCCATGGGCCGACCTCTCCACTGCACCTTCATCGAAGCAACATCCTTTAACCTCAACTTTCGAACCTGATGCTCCAATATGGCTGCTGGCTCTACATCATAAGACAAATCACCCTCCAACTGAACCGTACTGAAATCCAGAACATGGGACGGGTCCCCAATATACTTTCGAAGCATAGAAACATGGAAAACTGGATGCACACTCGACAAGCTGGGTGGCAAGGCAAGCTCATAAGCCATCTCCCCAATCCTCCTAAGTACCTCAAAGGGCCCAATAAATCGCAAACTCAACTTTCCTTTCTTTTCGAATCTCATAATACCCTTCATGGGCGAATCCTTCAACATGACCTTCTCACCAACCATGTAGGATACATATCGAACCTTCCGGTCCGCATAGCTCTTCTGCCTCGACTGCACCGTACGAAGTCTCTCCTGAATTACCTTCACTTTATCCAAAGCATCCTGAACCAAATCTTTCCCCAATAGCCTAGCCTCGCGGGGATCGAACCAACCAACTGGAGATATACACCGTCTCCCATACAAAGCCTCATACGGTGCCATCTGAATGCTGGACTGATAGCTGTTGTTTTAGGCAAATTATGCAAGCGGTATAAACTGATCCCATGACCTTCCGAAATCAATAACACAGGCGCATAAATATCCTCCAATATCTGAATGGTGCGCTCGGACTGCCCGCCCGTCTAAGGGTGAAAAGTTATGCTCAACTGCACCTGAGTGCCCAACTCTCGCTGAACTGACTTCCAAAACTAGGAAGTAAACTGGGTGCCCCGATCTGATATAATGGAAACTGGGACACCATGCAACCGAACAATCTCCCGAATATATAACTCTGCTAGCCGCTATGAAGAATAAGTAGTACAGACAGGAATGAAGTGCGCGGACTTGGTCAGCCTATCTACAATCACCCAAATAGCATCGAACTTCTTCAAAGTCCGTGGGAGTCCGGTAACAAAATACATAGTGATCCTCTCCCACTTCCACTCGGGGATAACCATCTGCTGATGCAAGCCACCCGACCTTTGATGCTCATATTTCACCTGCTGACAATTGAGACACCAAGCTACAAACTCCACAATATCTTTCTTTGTCCTCCGCCACCAATAGTGTTGTCTAAGATCCTGATACATCTTCGCGACACCCAAATGAATGGAATACCGTGAGCTGTGGGCCTCCTCCAATATCAACTCCCGAAGCCCATCCATATTGGGCATGCAAATCCGGCCCTGCATCCTCAACATACCATCATCACCAATGGTCATGTCTCTGACATCATCATGCTGCACCCTGTTCTTGAGGACAAGCAAATGCGGATCATCATATTGGCACTCTCTTATGGGATCATACAACGAAGACCGAGAAACTACACAAGCCAACACCCGACTAGGCTCTGAAATATCTAGTCTCACAAACTGATTGGCCAATGCCTGAACATCAACTGCAAATGGCCTCTCCCTAATTGGAATGTACGCCAAGCTCCCCATACTCACTGCCTTTCAGCTCAAAGCACCGGCCACTACATTGGCCTTCCCCGGATGATACAGAATAGTAATATCATAATCCTTAAGCAACTCTAGCCATCTCCACTGCCTCAAATTAAGATCCCTTTGCTTGAACAAATGCTGAAAATTGCGATGATCAGTGAATACCTCACACGCCATACAAGTAATGCCTCCAAATCATCAATGCATGAACGATAGCAGCCAACTCTAAGTCATAAACAGGGTAGTTCTTCTCGTGGGGATTCAACTGACGAGAAGCATAAGCAATAACTCTACCCTCCTACATCAATACACAGCCAATCCCAACTCTCGAAGCATCACAATATACAGTATAGGAACCTGAAGCTGATGGAAAAACCAACACTGGAGCTGTGGTCAAAGCTGTCTTGAGCTTCTGAAAGCTCCCCTCACCCTTGTCCGACCATACAAATAAAGGACCCTTCTGAGTCAACTTGGTCAAGGGCGATGCAATAGAGGAAAAACCCTGAACAAACCGGCGATAATAACCCGCTAAACCAAGGAAGCTACGAATCTCTGCGGCTGAGGACAGTCTAGGTCAACTCTACACCGTCTCTATCTTCTTCGGGTCAACCTGAATACCCTCGCTGGACACCACGTGTCCCAAAAAAGCCACCGAACCGATCCAAAACTCACACTTGGAGAACTTTGCATTAAGCCTCTCTTCCCTCAATCTCTGCAATACCACTCGCAAATGCTCTGCGTGCTCCTCCTGACTACGCAAGTATACCAGGATATCATCAATGAACACGATAACAAACGAATCCAGATAAGGCCGAAATACACCGTTCATCAAATGCGTGAACGCCGTTGGGGCGTTGGTCAGCCTGAAAGACATGATAAGAAACTCATAGTGACTATATCTAGTCCTGAAAGCAGTCTTATGAATATCTAAATCCCTAATCTTCAACTGGTGATAACCCGAATGGAGATCAATCTTGGAAAACATCCTCGCTCCCTGAAGCTGGTCAAATAAATCATCAATGCGAGGCAGGGGATACTTGTTCTTTACTGTTACTTTGTTCAATTGCCTGTAGTCAATGCACATTCTCATTATGCCGTTCTTCTTCTTCACAAACAAAACCGGCGCACCCCATGGTGACACACTCGGCCGAATGAACCCTTTCTTACTTCATCCTTTCAACTCCGCTGGTGCCATATGATATGGCAAAATGGAAATGAGCCGAGTGACCGACACCAAATCAATACCAAAATCAATATCCCTGTCCGGTGGCATGCCCGACAGGTCTGCAGGAAATATATCGGGAAAATCCCTCACAACTAGAACAGAATCAATGCTAGGAGTCTCTGCTCCAAAATCCCTCACAAACGCCAAATAGGAAAGATAACACTTCCCAACTATACGCTGGGCCTTCAAGAAAGAAATAACTATATTAGGGACATAATCAGTCACACCTCGCCACTCAATCTGCTGTACACCCGGCATGGCCAAAGTGACTGTCTTAGCATGACAATCTAGAATAGCATGACACAGAGATAACCAATCCATGCCCAAAATAACATCAAAGTCCACCATGCTCAATAGCAATAGATCAACTCGGGTCTCTAGACCCCCAATAATCATAACGCACGACCGGTACACAAGGTTCACAACTACAGTATCGCCCATCGGGGTAGACACATGAATAGGTAAAGAAAGAGACTCCTAAGGCGTACCCAAATAACGAGAAAAATATGAAGACATATATGAATAGGTGGAATCGGGATCAAATAATACAGAGGCTTCTCTGTGGCAGACTGAAACAATACCTGTAATGACAGCATCTGGAGCAATGGCATCTGTCCTGCCTGGCATAGCATAAAAACGAGCCTAGCCATCACCTGATCGACCTCCACCTCTGGGGCGACCCCGGGCTGCCTGACCTCCACCCCTGGCTGACTGGGCGAGTGATGAACTAACAGGAGCAGAAGTCGAGGGTTGGTCCCTCTGCTGAGACTGACTACCAAAAAGTCGAGGGCACTACCTCCTCATGTGACCAAACTCTCCGCACTCATAACAATTTCCCGGCGCTGGAGATGGGGACTGAAGGGAACCCCTTGCACCAGAGCGACTAGTAGACGCACTCGGTGCAGAAGAATCCTGAGCTGATGGGGCATGAGATGAACTCTGAGCTGGGAGGGCGCTGAGTGAAGACTGGCCATACTGGAACCCGTGATGACCACAGTCTTAAGATGCCCCATGATATTCTGGGCGGGCCGAATGAGCAGGCCTGATGGAACGACCTCTACCACGCTGGAACTGGCCCCTCGACGGAGCACCACTGAAACTGCCCGATCCTTGAGGCCTCTTGGCCTCCCTCTCCTCTCGCTCTCTACGGTGAACTGACTCGATCTCACAAGTGATATCCACTACCTCCTCAAGCATAGCACCCAAAACTCTCTCTAGTCATCAGAATACGAAGATGGTAGTTAAGTCCATCTAGAAATCTCCTAATCCTCTCACGATCAGACAAAATCATCCAAATAGCATGACGGGCCAACTGTAAAAACCTCATCTCATACTAGGTCACTGTCATATCCCCCTGAGTCAACCACTCAAACTGCCTACGCAGCTCCTCTCTGCGGGACTGAGGTACATACTTCTCCAAGAAGAGACCGGAGAACTGTTGCCAAATTAGGGGCGCTACACTGACAGGATTATGCCTCTCAAAGTCCTCTCACCAAGTAAAAGCAGCCCCCGAGAACTGGAAGGTAGTAAATGCCACACCACTCGACTCAAGAATCCTTGCTGTACGGAGCATACGCTGACACTTGTCAAGAAAACCCTGGGCATCCTCGCCCTCAGCACCACTGAATGTCGGAGGCTGGAGCCTACCAAACCTCTCAAGACGATGCTGCTCATCGTCTGGCATAGCTGGAACCACGAAGTCCTGAACTGGTGCAACCAGCTGAGCTAAAGGTACTCCCAGCATCTGAAATCCCTGCACTACCTGCTGAGGTGTGCGAGCAGCGGGGTTCTGATTGCCTCCCCCAGCCTGTGAAGTAGCCGCTGCTGTGGTGGCTAAAACTACCTAAGCCAGGCCAGTGCAAACTGATAAGATCTGTGCCAAGGCCTCCTGAAGACCCGGAATCACGATAGGCATAGCTGGTGCCTGAACAGGTGCTACTGAAGTGTCCACAACTGGAGCCTGATCCTGAGCTGGGGCAACTGCTGGATCAGCAGGTGCTGCCCCGGCCGCTCTACCTCTGCCACGACTAAGATCGCGTCCACGGCCTCTAGTGGCCTCAGTGGGTGGTATTGGGGGTGGTCCGCCTCATTCGGTAGCGCGAGTCCTCACCATCTGTGAGAGAATAAAATAAAGAGAAGCTTAGTACTCGAGTCAACAAGTTTGCACAACAAGAATTTCAAGAAGATGAAGTTCTTCCTAAAGGTTCTGCATCCTCTCGAGGATAAATACAGACGTCTCCGTACCGATCCGTGAGACTCTACTAAACTGTCTCATGACTTGCGAGACCAAGTAACCTAGGCTTTGATACCAAATTGTCACGACCCCAACTCCGATCGTGATGGCGCCCAACACACTGCTAGGCAAGCCCGACCAATTTAACAACCATTTAACCATTTCTATACAATTCATAATTAATTAGCACAGAAAAATTACAAAGTCATAATGCTGGAAATCTGAAATAGAGTTAAAACATGCGGAATCCCAACTAACAATACTAAGCGTACCCCGAAGAATCCGGAGTCACAAGTTTGAGCCTCTAATACATGAGTATCAACCTACTACATATCGTTCTAAAGAAGTACGGAATAAAGCAATAAGATAAAGGGAAGATCAAGGCTGCGGACGTCATGCAGCTACCTTGATGCTCCAGAATGTGTGCTGCCCAGCTGGAAGTCCTCAACAGTCTCAGATGCACCTGGATCTGCACGCAAGGTGCAGGGAGTAATGTGAGTACTCCGACCCAGTGAATAATAAACATAAATAAAGGGTGAGAATAAGAAATCCTGAATAGGCACATTGTAATCTATAAATACAACAATTTAGACCAAGTAGTATAAAATCAGTGAACCAGTTAAAACAGATTATGGAAATGCTGCAACAGATAAGTAAATAGATGACACTCAAATAATAAATGCAACACATAGTACGGTACTCTCTAGTACCCGCTACGGGGTGCAACCCGCTCAATTTATTTATCATCGACGGCGCTCACTAGGGGTGTGCAGGCTCCGGGAGGGGCCCCTTATGGCCCAAACGCAATATCAAGCCATTTCGTGGCATCAACTGGGCCCTCGGCCTCATATCAATATCAATATAATACTGCTGCGGCGCGCAGCCCGATCCCATACTCAGTCCAGAATCACATAAGCCCCCGGCAATAATAAAATAGTAGTTCTCAGCCCAAAACATCGTTAGAAATATCATTTAAGTTTCAAATATGATTAAAAGTGGTTGAGTTTGTACAATAATTTTTAACAATAAGGCTGAGTCCGAGTATTTTGTCAAAATAGTGAGTAAACAGAAATAACAACCGCTGAAGGGTCCAAACCATTGGTACGAGGCCCAAATATGACAATTTATCCAAATAATGATGACACCAAGTAAGTTTCAATCAAATACACGGTAAAATATCACTCGGGACGGACCAAGTCACAAATCCCCAATAGTAAATAACCCCGCGCTTACGATGTGCAAATCCGGGGTTTCAAACCCTTAGGACATCATTTAAATTCATTACTCACCTCAAGCCGGACAAAACTCTATCTCGCTATTTCCTTGCCTCTCAAATTGGCCTCCTCGCTCGTTGAATCTGACCAAAACCACAACAAATACGTCACAATATGCCAAAGGAACAATACCCAATCGAAAACAATAGAAAAATATTAAAAATCCGAAATTGGCAAAACCCAAGCCCCGGTTCCACTTATCGAAACTCAGAAATTTTCACATCAACGGGTTCCTTATCTTGCCACGAGTCTATACATATAAGGAACACCAAAATCAGAGTCCAAATGACCCCACAAATCTCAATTTTTGCTCTCTTAAGTTTCAAGCCCTAAACCACCATTTTTGACCATTAATTTCTTAAGTTTTTAGCCCTAATCCATGTATTTGCACCATAAAATCATGTTTTAAGTCCAAAAATCCTTACCTTATCGAAACTCCTTGAAAACCCTCTTCAAAATTGTCCACAATTCTCCAAGTCCGAGTTAAAAATGAATAAACCCTTCAAAATTTGCGAAGAAGAAGCATATATCCGTCACAAGTACATGAGCGACTACTGATAAGAGAAATAAAATACAATATAACATCCGTCCGGAATACAATGGACAGGAAAGAAATACAGTTACTAGAAGGGACTTTAAAAGCTGTGGGGCGCCTTGAATACTGCAACTCACCTAGTCCCGAATCGTCCGTGCTGCTGCGCCCAGTAGGATGCTAGAGCTGTATATATACCTGTGCAACAAAAATGCACAGAAGTGTAGTATGAGTACGTAATCAACGTATACTCAGTGAGTGTCCCGCCTAATCCCGAATGGGTAGAGACGAGATGGTCAACTTTGACACACTCTAA
Organism: Nicotiana glauca; assembly: GCA_026770625.1. NCBI lineage: Eukaryota > Viridiplantae > Streptophyta > Magnoliopsida > Solanales > Solanaceae > Nicotiana > Nicotiana glauca. The sequence goes on from MU739928.1 coordinate 62,521, forward strand.
TGGTCCAATGATCATTTATTCTCATTTCACATATTAATCCGTGAATTTATTCTTTAAGGACATGGTTCTAATCAAATAGAGAAAACCAATAAACACGTAGTCTTTCATAGGAAAATTTCCCAAATTTCTCTTTAAAACATAATCCAGATATGTTTAAGCCACAAAAGGGCAACAA
>MU739929.1:8521-22591 GCA_026770625.1 Nicotiana glauca
ACGGTTCAAAGATATCAAATCTACTGATTGACCGAGTATATCCGACATAAGTTCACTACGGAAAGTTCAAAGGGAAACCTACTTATCCAGATGCAATTAATCCTTTGCTTGCGAATCACACAAGTTTTTCACGCATATTTCCGTGATATAGCCATTTCCCATTCATGTGGGGGATTGTTGAGTTTTTCTTTTTAATATGGAAAGATATTAAAAAGAGGGTGAATGGGAAATGGAGGGAAAATAAAATTTTTGAGTAAAATTTAAGTTTCCCTCTCTCTTTTAATAAGACATTGTCCCACATTAGGAGAGGATAAGAATTTTGGTGGGTTTATATATAAATGCACTTCATGTTGCTCTTAAAGAGCTAGGAAGAAGGTAAGTCTCGCGCCGCCGTCGTCATCGCTCGACTCGGCTCGGCTCGGCTCGGCTCGGCTTCGGCTACGGCTACGGCTACGGATTCGGATTCGATTGATTAATTTTTTGGAACAAACTTATTTGTTAATAGTAAATATTAACGTAATATTATCCGTGTTAGTAACAGATATTTTCCAATCCATGTATTGTGTTGCACCAACAAGCCGCCTAGTGCACCTCCCACCATGGCCAAGTGCTCCTCCCACCATGGCCAAGTGCATCCTCCGCCATTGAGGGTGACAGGTCTCAACTGACTACTATAAATAGAGCAGCAGTTGGAGAGAAAGATACACTCGACATACACTCTGTATACACTGAAAAAACGAACTGCAATATGATATCCTCTTCAGTAAGAATTCAACATCGGTTATACATTGCATTCCTTCCTCTCAGAATTTCCATTCGACTTCTGAGGATTAAATTCCTTAACGAAACACTGTGAATTCAGTGGGCTCGAATTAATTAATGTTTTATTTATATTTATTTTTTTTCTTATCCCAAATTAGGAGGATCTATAGTGTTTCTACACTTACCCTCCAGCGTGACTCGAACCCAGGACCTAATGGTCGTAGGTGGAGGTGCTTACCAACTGAGCAAACCTCACTTGTCATTTCATTTATATTTACATTTCATTTATATTTACGTCTATACGCTAACGTTTTATTTTTCCAGAATTATTATTTATAAATACAGGATAATAACCAAGGAATCCAACATATGTCATAACCAGCACAGATGGTGCTGGAAGTGTAACAAAACCGTCTGCAGACTTTTCTGTTGATATATTAACTAAATATATACTAGATCTAAGAACATAATATTCTTCGATGCTCGTTTCCCTTGCCAATCACCAACTCCTTTACATTGTCAATGACTTCTCTGATGCTTGGCATCCTTCCCAGAATATTTACCTGTAAAATGTTATAACAACCCAAGGCATTCTCTGCTGTGAATTTAAATCTTGCAGACTCGATCGTTGTACAAAACCACTATAGGATCATTGAAATTTAAAGCAGATTATCTTTTTCATTTATAAGCAATACATCAACAACAACAACATATCCACTGTAATCCCACAAGAGGACGTTAAGCAATACATCCCGAGATTCCCGACAACCAAAAATATTTAAGCTTTTATTTAAGTTCAAAAGTATAGTTGCATAACATTTTCAAGAATTTGAATAGCACTAACAATAAGTGGCACAACAGTATGATACCATAACTATTATAGATAAACTTGTTTATGGTTCCATAATATCTACCGAATACTAATAGCATAAGTGGCAAAGAAGGAAAAAACATGTACAATAAGTTAGAGGGTAATGAAAAGAAAAGGAAGTAATACATATACTCACAGTGGAAATGCGCTACAGGTACTGTGCCATTGTCGATGAGTTCAAATTTATAAGTATCTCCTACTTGGACATTATTTGCTTCTCTGAACTGTCGCCATCCCCTAGTAATTGCAAAGTGATTTCCCAGTGGTCCTACCTGCACTGGCCATAATCTTTGTTTCTCATCTCTGAGAATCATCTCACGACGTTTATTCGCCAAGCCATTTGATTTTGCAAAAGCCGCTGGAAGATACTGCTCGCATTTATCCCAGTATATGTAGATCAATGCCGCATTATAACCAAAAAAAAAAGAGAAACTACTACCGAAGATCATTAAGGGCTTAACTAAAGTTAATTCAATTTACTTACGAGGGAAGGTTTGCTGATAAAATAAGGCCTAATAGTAGAAATAAAATGAGGGTTAGCATTAGCAGTTGTTGAAGCAGCGACTCGTGTTCTTGTAGCAGGCATATCTGAGGTCTTAATCCTTCGGCCTGTTATTCCTTTAATAAAAACCACAAGAGAATAAAAGAAAGAAGAAACATTAGAATCAGAAAAATGAAAAGAAAAGACAACGATGTTTGATACTGAAACAAGGATTTGCTCTTGTAAACAAACCTCGAGTGGAGACTCTTTTGGCATCCAAATTGGACTTCTTTCCTTCGCGTTGAAGTGATGCATTTGCTCTCAAATCTAGTTTTTAAATTGAAACAACAATATCAGAACTGAAACTGGAGATGCATTTAAAAGACAAAAATACAGCTACAAGGATTTGCTCTTGAAATTCAGACCATCAGTGGAAACACTTTTAGCATAAAAATTAGTCTTCTTTCCTTCGGGCTGGAGTGATGCATTTCCCATCAAATCTAGTTTTTAAAATGAAACAAAATGTCAGACACTGAAAATGAAGAGGATTTAAAACCAAACGAAGAACATCATTGAAACAAAACAGAATCTGTATAGGCATAATTCAGGAAAAAAGATAAATTTCAAAGGATAAAGATATGATAAAATAATGAAATTAAAAAAAGGGGAAAGTTGAACTAAGTTTAAAAGAAGTGATTAGATAAAAAACTTGCCGTAAACTTTCAGTATAGGGCTCTTTCCATTTGCAACTATCTCAAGCATTATCTGATCTCCTTCCTTCAAGCCTTTTGCGATGCAGAATTTACTCCATACACCTCCAATGAAGGTATGTGTGCCACAAGAATATAGTTTAAATGTCCAAGACATTTGTTCATCCCTTATTGTTATCGTACATTTCCTGTTCCTAAGATCGTTTTCTCGTGCAAATGGTCCCGGAAGTTGCTGAAACAGTTTATAATCAATTGCACAAAAACAGTTCATCTTTATGCTTCACATTTTGATATTATTATAGAAAAAGTAGTTCAACATAGCAAAATGAGTTCATCTTTTTGAGTGAAACGAATGAATTATATATTAGCTTTGAACTTACCAGAAAACTCTTTGAAAGGCAATATGGTTTGATAGTGTAAATGAAATGAGGGCGATCAGGAGGCATGTCCTGTGCAGCTTCTACATTGGGGAAAGCCTTGCGTGACGACTTGATGTTGAGCTTTGGTTTTTCTGTTGTATTTACTAGTTACACAAAAAGAATATGTAAAAGATACGAAAACATACTAGATATAATTTATGAACAAAAGGACATATTTGTTTATCAATAAAAAAGGGCAGCCCAGTGCACTAAGCTCCCGCTATGTGCGGGATCCGGGGAAGGGCTGGACCACAAGGGTCTATTGTAACCAGAGGCGGATCTAGAATTTCGGGAGGATGGGTGCACCTAGGAGTGGCAAACAGGCAGGGCAGGCGGATATGATTTGGGTCGAAATGGATAATAAAAAAACGGATAAATTACCCGATCCAGCCCATATTTAAAATGAAAACTTACCAATAATTTCGCAATCTGTAATACTTTTATCTTTAAGATCAAATAGATGTATCTGCCCAGCTCCTAACTTGATTTTTATAGTGCAACTATATCAAAACATAATATAAATAGCATTCAACGACTTCTCATTTCAACAATAAACAATCATAACCACTATCAACAAGACAAAATCTCAGGAAGAGATTCAAACATTGAGCAAAACAGAAAAGCAGAGAGCGCGCAATAGGCTAGCAGCGAGTGAATTGAAATACATAGCAAGGAAAGAGAGAGTAGTTACATACATGAGAATTTTAACGGAATGTGAAGGAGAAATTGTTGCTTTCTTGAAGAATTCACATTCCAAGTCACATAGAACCCAAAGAGAGAGATAGAGAGTTGAGAGGGAGTCAAATGTGGGATCTGTTTTTAGACAAGAGGGACTTTTAAATAGGAAAAAAATTTTAAAAGACAAATAAAGTGCAAGGGAATCGATCCCGTGACCTGGGGTGTAAGGGGCACCAATTTACCAGTGTACCAAGGTAGTCATTTGAGTATGGGTGCCCACAAACATACTTATATAGATAATTTTAAAATCAGTACTAATTATACCTAGCTTAGGGAGGGGAGCATGGGTGCACGTGCCCCACCACCCTCCACATAAATCCGCCTCTGATTGTAACAATAGGACATATTAATAGTTCAACGATGAAACCTGTGTTGAACGCCATCTTGCCTACTATATGCAGATTTTTGCTCAGTAAAATTGCTTTTCAATCTATGAGGTTGATTAATCTATTATTTTCAAATTCTAATACACTACATGATCATGTGTTAATTAAATTCAAGGTGCATAGAATTCCTTGTGTAACACAGCATTCATGAAAAGAGGAAAGTCCTTGTATTGTTCTCTATATTATTTATTGCGCTTCGGCATGTAGCAGATCTTAGCATAATATTTTTCACCGTTTAAACTTCAGTGGTGGCAAATCTCGGTCATAACCAAGGAAGCATGACAGACCAAACGAACAGACATACCGTGAAGGCATGAAAGTGCACGAGACTGACAGCCTTAGCAGCTCCTGTGCCCAGCACTCGACAGACGTACCTTACAAGCGACTTTCATACCCACCTTGCTCAACTTCATCCCCACCACTTTTATATTACCCATTTTTGACGTACATTGGAGGCCCGACAAGCCCAAAAGACTTACCACCCTAGAAGGCTCATGCGCCCAGCACTCAGCAGACGTACCTAACGTGCAACTTTCGTACCACGCTCAACTTGACCCCTCTCACGTCTCCTATGTCAGATGTAACAGCCTTAACTTCCACGTCTTCCAACAGACTCCTTGAATCCAGGAGTTGTTTCTGCTCTACCTGCTAGCCATGTCGGCATTACTTGTTGGCCGTTACTATCCATGCCTCTGTAAAAGAGGCACCTCCTCCTCGAGGGAGGGCATCAAATATGATCTAATCTAATCTGATTATGTACGAGCTTATATCATTAAGGCTAGCCTTAACCTGCAACTTACACCCCCCTTTTCTTATTTTTCACATGCTTCACGTCTTTTATCATGTTCGTCTCTTCTTGCTTTGCCTTGCGCCCAAAGACCTTGTAGTTGAAAGAGCTTGAAGACGACTTCTAAAAAGATCTTTACTTTTTTTTCTGTTATATTTGTGTTACTTTCATTGTGCTTAACTTTACGATTATTCCATTATCACAATATACACTCAATTGGCGGTGTTAGAGCCCTCTACTACTTGTAGAATGTATACCATCCACATATTCTATTAAATCTATATGAAACCTCAAAAGAGGACTATATTAGCTTTTGTACTGCAATCAGAAATTGGCGATTCTATCCATCTGCCTAAGACTTGACGGGCAGAGTTATCCGGTACTTGTGCTGATGGGAGGTAGCAAGTAACCAGTGAAATAGTCCAGGTGCACGAATGATAGCCCCGACACCACCATCATAAAAATATTAGAGTCTATTAAGGTAGGATTTAAGAAATTAAGATTGAAAATAAGAAGAGACATGAAATAGAAACCAAATACCAAACCTTGTGATGTCATTTTCTTGCAAGAATGATCCCTCTCCTCTTCTCCTTCACTAACTCCTTGCAGAGGCTGTTCATATTCTCTTTCACATTTAGTTGAACCAAAGATTGAAACTTCAAACTCCATGTCTCCTTCATGTCTGAACACCAAGCAATCTCCCAACTGTAAATCATGTTCCTCTGCAAATTTTCCCCAACCCTCATCCAATAGCCGTCCGTTCACTTTTACCACCCACTTTTTACCTGCTCTTCTCAATATTGCATGTTCTTGATTACATCCATTCAGATACTTGGAAAAAGCTATGGGGATTTTCTGCAAAAGTGACAATAATATTGAAATCCCAAATAAAGATTTTTACAACTCAGTTCTATAAACTCTGATATTATAACTTAGCTAGCGTTTGGCTATAGATTTTAAATTTATTTTGAAAAATCTGATTTGGGCGAAGTTTGGTTTGAAGATGAAAAAGTGTTTGGACATACGTTTTCAAAACATATTTTCCAACTTTATTTTGAAAAAACATATATATAATTCCCAAGTTTTGGGATTTTGGCCCAAATTCAGCTCAATAGCTGATTTTGGAATTTGAAATTTTTGATTTGGGATTTGGCCAAAATATGAGCAAAATTTATGGTCAAACATGAGTTTTGAAAATAAATCTCAAATTTATTTTGGCAAAACTTATGGCCAAACGGGACCTTAGAATCCCGTCAAGGCATCTTTTCAATTTCACCTTCTTTGTGCTTTCTTTTTGCTTTTTTGTTAACTAACCAGTATTCGGGATTCACACTATATAAGGCCCCGTTAAAGGGAGTCGCACTCTCTACGGGAATTTCTTCATTCACAGGCCTCGAACCCTAGATATTTGTTTATCAGTGGAAGGATCACAGACATCCTACCAAATCACTCTGTATCAAAAGATTTCTCTATTCTTAGAGCTCGAACCTGTAATCTTAGTTAATAGTGGAAGGATCACATCCATTTCACCAGTGGCGCAAGAAAATTGTATTGTGTAGTTAGATAAAAAATTGTGTATATATATATATATACTATCCGTTGAATTCCCTTGACTTTTTGAATGTTTAACTTTTTTATGTTTTAATAACATAATGAAAATCTTGGATTGCCACTGCATGCCACCATATCTTTTGATGGTCACCTTCTTTGTACTGCTCGTACAATGTATAGTGCTTTGACATGATAGATTTCAAAAAAAAAAAAATTCCTCTATCCCACAAACCCCAGTTATATAAAAGAACAATAACAACAGCAACCCCCAAAATATCAAATCTTTTCTTGCCAACTCTTCAAGTATGTTTACGTATTGTACTCTTTTATTCAGACTTTCTTTAAGAGGACTTTTGCGTTAGGGGGGGGAGAGGAAATCCTAGGTAAAGAGTAAGTAACAAACAAAGAGAGAAAAATACGGAGCTTTTTGTACGTAGACATATGAGATGGAAAAAAAAAAGATGTAAACCAAGAAGCAAACAAGTAAAACAATGGAATAAAAGAATTTTAATACTCACAATTCCATGCTTAAAACCTGGCAAAATAGGTTTAAAGAAGTGAGGCTTTTTTGGAGGAATTTTCATGATCGCTGCCTTTGAAGCATACAAGGAACACAAGCAGCACCTTTGGAAGTTATGAGTCTATTTGTATTCTCTTAAGTCACGAAATCGACTGAACATTATATATATATTATCGTAGTAAAATTACAAAATTATTTCTTTGTCATGTTAAAATACTTTCAATTTTAATCGTTGTAATAGTTACCAAATTTTAATATATTAACTTTTAGTTATCTTTTAAGTGGCATGATAATATAAAAATTGAACTACAAATATGTAGAAGTTAAACTCATGTATTAACTAAAATTTGTGGGTTTTGAAAGTTTTTACACTATCAACTACTATTTTAACTTCAGAAGGATTATTGCTTTATGGGATGGTCGAGTAAACAAATACTATTAATTGTTTTGCCTCGTAAAAGTGCTGGAAGACAGCAGAAACTTCTTCAAATTTCTATTAGTACCTGTTGTTCCCCTGCTTCGATTATTTTATTGCTCTGTTATTTTGCTTTTATTACCGTTATGTTTTCATTAGTATCGACATGACCTCTTCATTACTATTTTTCTTTTCCAAGAATTACTTTTCTTAAGTCGAGGATCTATTGGAAAGGAATTATTGGTAGAGACAAAGGGTAGAACATTAACCAAAGATTGTACTTTCTCCCAGTAATCATTGCACATTTCCACCTTGTAGACTTTCCTTGTTCTTAGGCAAGGAGCATCTGAGACTCTTGTATCATACAAAAGTCTAAAGACTGCTCTATATGAACCCCTAACTCAACTAGGTATGTTATAACATAACTAGCTCGCACAATATCATCAATGAATAAAGGCTGTTTTCTTCAACAACGAAAAACCCAGTGAAATGACGAACCAAAATGTGTCCAGTGGACGCCAACACTTTCACCAACGTAAAACTTCCTACAACCTAGTGAAATTTGAAAGATATGGTAACGAATGAGAGAAGATTTTGTATTATCATGAGCCCATTGTTAAATCTCAACTTACAAGGCATTTACAATTTAAGAGCATAACAAACATTTGCTCACACTGTAAAATACAAATAAAACACATTGTTGTGTCCGGAAGAACTAATCTAGCAGTATCGCAACGAAAAATCAGATTTAACAGAAAATCAGATACATGATGTACATTACCGTCTCACTCAACTGGAAATCCTTAAGATAAACTTGGTATTATCCAAAGTGGCTGAGAGAATGCAAATGCAGATACATTTTCCTGAATAAGAGGTTGTATCCCGCCATTCTGAATATTGTAAGTACCCATATCATAGCCATGTACTGCATTGTAATAAACTCCAGAGAAGTCATCTGTGAAGTATATGCAATTACTCTCACATTCTGGGTAAGCACAGCAAGAAATTGAGAAGGAATGATTGCTTCCTACAAAAATAGACCAATCACCCAAAGATTTCACTTCTTCCCACTTCTCATTGTAGACATCCAACTTGAAAATTTTGAAACTCCAAGTGCTTAGGCAAGGAGTATCTGTGATTCTTGTATCGAACAAAATCCTCATTACAGCATATATTTGACCTTCTAGCTTGACAAGATATGTAGTAACATACACCAAATTATCCATATCGCAAGATGGAGTGAAAGCTATTTTCTTCAAAAAAGAGCCAGCAAAGTCCCAAATCAGAACTTCGCCAAAAGTGTCAATAGCATAAAACTTCCCATCATGACATATGGCATCATCAACATGGCCACGGATGGAACTCAAGGGAGTCCAAGCAACATCACCTGGCTTTGCAAATGCCATCTTCCAATTATCAGAATAGATAGCAAAAATTACACAATCTGATGAACACGGACTAGCAGACAAGATAACTTTGGAAACAAACGAGTCGCGAAAGCTATTTCCTGTACATATCAGAGTATTCAAATTAGGGCACTTATTCAGTGGTGGAAGCGAAATTTGGACCCCTGATAGTGGATTTAGCAGGTGCATATCAAAATTGGCACCTAGAGTGACCAACCAACCATGAGAAGAACCCCAACATCGTTTATCTAGTACACCTGACAAACAGATATCATAACTCTTACATTTGAAAGGACTAAAGAACGTGCGCGAGCTTTCGTGTGTCCTCTGAGGAAGCATCAGCCAAGGAAGGAATGAGCATGAAGAATTGCCATTTTGTAGAATACCAGTTCTCCATGACTTACAGACTCCACCAAACCGCACCCAGTCTTCGGCAAAATGCAGCCGACTGGCAATTAAACCCAAAAGATCCACTGGCAACTTTGACCAATCTGCTGTTAACTGGAAAAACAAAAGAAATACAAATTACAGAAAGGAGTATTAAAAAGGGCAGCCCGGTGCACTAAGCTCCCGCTATGTGCAGGGTCCGGGGAAGGGCCGGATCACAAAGGTCTATTGTAAGCAGCCTTACCCCGCATTTCTGCAAGAGGTTGTTTCCACAGCTCGAACCCATGACCTCCTAGTCACATGGCAACAACTTTACCGGTTACGCCAACGCTCTCACGGAAAGGAGTATTAGAACTTGTAAAATCTCTTTAAAGAATAAGTATACTAAACATCTTACTGAAATATCAGTGACATGCCAGATGATCAACTATGCATTCTGAATCTCTGATATGTCAGCCTAGTTCATTACCCTTATTGAAATATCAAAACTAACTACCCAACCAAAGGTGTGTCAGCGTGGAGGAAAATGTTTAAAATAATTGTCCTCGAAAATGTTTACCTTTTTTTTAATGGGTAAGTAATATATTATATAAATATTTGCACTAAGCCAGTGCAACAGGCGTAATTACAGGTTGTGCAAATCAGCAATTGCATCTAAAATATCATCTACATCTGGTGCAAAAGCCAGTTTGCACCAAAAAGCGATCAACAAAATGCAATTAAGTTTAAGGCACTGCAAAATATCATCCTCGAAAATGTTTTACCTTAGAAGATCGTGTTTCTTAAAACTCATTTTCAAGTGCTCAGCCGGATATAAGAAGTTGTTAAGACATGTAATCATACAAATTGTAGGATAAATTATAAAAATCATGATCTAACGATATTACAGAGCACTAAAAGTTTGATAGTAATGTCTAAGTGTTAACAGATCTGAGTGGTATAGTGTTGGAGTTTGATATTGATAAGGAAAAATGACTTCCCCCATAAATAAGAAAATCTTTTCTTCCCCTTTTAGTGGAAAATATTTTTCTTTGAGAAAAGGTGTTCCATAATATAAGTTAACCAATTTCTATCATACAAATACACCTTTGGAATTCCTTTTCCTATTCTCATTCCTCAAAGTAGTAAGTTTCCACCTACCATTATAGTACTGAACAACTGAAAGAGTCGGCAATGTTTTGCACTGAGGATCTTGCAATCCTGAAATAAATTTTAAAAAAGAAAAACTTTAGACGAAACATATTGACCATGAGTAATTTCGCGAATGGTCACTCAACTTTTATTTTTTGCACCAAAGTCACTACATTATTTTTTGTAACAAGTAAGTCACTCAACGTTACCCGAGTATCACAAAAATCGCTAAACTAATTTTTGTTACCAAAAAGTCCCTCATTTTTGCCCAAGTATCCCAAAAAATGTTTCCTTTGTTTCCTCCTAATGACCTTCCGTGATACCTTAAACCAAGTTGAGTGACTTTTTCATTACAAAAATATAGTTTAGTGATTTTGGTGCAATAAAGTGAAAGTTGAGTGACCATCAAGGAGACTAATCCAAATTAACCATTACAACTTCTAATCCTATCTCATGTAGGAACAACCTCCAACTTTGCTTCAAAAAAATACATATCATGAGCACTATAAAGTATTACCTAGCTAAATGGAACCTATAAATATATACTCATTTTAACCCTCACTCACTCTAAATTCTGAATTGACTGTAAAGTCTAACACCAACACCCTTATTAGTAGCCCAAGTAAAGGCTGCTATCACTTGTCCTAATATAAATCACAACTGAGAGAAATTCTGAATCGGATGCATAATAAAGGAGTCTTTCTGACGTAAATTTAACACAGACATTTTATCAAACGGTTGGGTGACAATATGGATCTCAAATACACATCAACAATGCGTACATATGTGTGTATAAATAAATACACACTCATTCTGAAAATCTCTGTCTCTAAATTCTGAACTAACGTCAAGTCAAACACCAACATCCTTATTAGAACCTAAGTAAAGGCTGCTGTCACTTGCCCTGAAACAAATGTCACCTAAGAGATAAATTCTGAATAGGATGCATAAAAAAAGGAGTGTTTCTGCCGCAAATTTAACACAGACATTTTAACAAACAGTTGGGAGACAGCAACGATCTCAAGTATATACTTCCATAATAAAGAATTTCTTACCTTGGGGAAGCAGCAATGTTTACTGCAACAGTCCTGCCGGGTAACACAAGTACACAACCAAATGGATACCTCTATCGCAAGACTGAACTGATTTGCGTAGTCGTTTCGATTGTGGCTTTTGATTTGATTTTGGAAGTCATTTCAACAAATTACTAACTTTAATGCGCAAAGAATAAGAAGGAATATGAATTATACTTTTAGAGACACTATGTTTGTTAAATGTCTTCTCATGGCTTACCTTCTCTCTTCTCTATGAGTATGCTTACAAAAGCACTGCCAATTCCTTTGAACAAGATTCCAGCAAGCTTGGATCAGTTGTGCTTGAGCGTGATTAGAGGAAATCAAATGAATCACAGCATGCAAACAATATTCAAAATCAGTTTCAAGAATGACCTGCTTGTAACCCAAATCCCATGCCAATATAAGGCCACGGCAGATGGCCCAGCCACATTCTTGGTTGTACAATCTGTGTCCAAAAATCAAACCTACAGCCCTTTGGAGATTGGTCAAATATTAGAGTTTTTGACCAATAGTAGGTGTATTTTGATCCCTTAAATATAATCATAACTATATTTAGTTTCTTTAAGTATGCTAAAAGTTACTAACACAATGTGTTCAAAAACTAACGGTGTTAGCTAACTCTAATTGATGAAGCAAATTTTCGGAAGCAAAATGTTTCCTCTCCATTTATTGGATAACACAAATTATCACTTTAATTTCTCATCTTAAATAATATCTTCTAAAAGTTGACCTTGAAAATATCTCCTTATGCGCTAGTTTTCAATGAGAAAATGACATTGTATAGCCGCTGTAAAAATAATAACCGAAAAAATATATAAAATTTATATTTTTTTGTATATATCTATATCTATCTATATACAATTGAATTTATTATAAAAACATGTATACAATGTCGGTTTACAAAAATAACCTTATAATATTAAGTATTGTAACTCATAATAAAAAGATATAACCGGAATTCTAAATATTAGCCTTATAATCCTATTAGTTTTAAGACATAATACTACATGTTAGGAATCCTACATGATTACCTGTAGGAATTCTATTAGTATAGTTACATTCGGACGGTCTAATTCATATAAAATTGAACAAGTAAATATCTTTAGTCATGTAATCCTATTACTTTTAGGATACATAAACATATTAATATTAAGTTAACCAAGTGTGCAATTTTTGTAATGATTTCGGAGTCCTAAGGAGTCTAAACAACTACAACACTATTAGAAAAGAGATAAATTCAATATTTTAGCAATACTTTTGTACACTAACACTTCCCATCGTTGTAATCCAAATATAATTAAGATTATAGGCATATATGGTTCAAAAAGTACGCATGTGTTCGATAAGTGATTTCCAATAGGATTACATATTGCCTAACGTTTAGGGTTTAAGAAATATCTCCTAAAAGATTACACGGCTAATGTATAGTATTCCGGTTATGTCCTTTCATTATCAGTTATTATGTTTAACATTATAAAGATATTTTTGTCAACCAACATTATAATTTGAAAATATATTATAATATTACTAATTTAATTTGAGGAGGTATTATATTGTTTAAATTCATTTAGAAAAAGGAGAGTCTGTATTATTATAAAAGCATAAATACATATTAATATATCAAAATAGTCCTAAAATATTAAACAAAAAACTCATAGGTAAAAGACATAATTGCAATAACCTATTTTTTTTTACGACAATACCTTCTATGCTAATTTTTAATATTTAAGATTTTAAAATTAATATAATTTTGTCTATTAATTTCTTATTAAAAATATGTAGGAAGGTTTAATAAAATCAATTTCATATCCTCCATATTGGCAATACATTGTCACTCCATAATATCCATACTAAGAAAAAATAAAAGTAATATTAAATAAATTACATAAAGAGTTGAAATTGAGAAACAAATATCCCCACGATAATATATGTTTATATTATATTTGAACTATATTCCTACTCAAGTAATATTTTTTAAATCAATTTTTCATATTGTATGGGTCAAAATCCGATCTCACGGTAATTAACGGAGTTAATCTCGTCTTGAGCTAATCCATAATTAATAAGTGGTATGACTCATTCATAACATGATTCGACTCTTGTTCGATTTAATCTACGAGGGCACGGCCCATTCACTCCCCCATGGGGACGGAACCTCAGCGTGGCCACGGCCACTTGCTGCCAGCTTACGGAACTCACAACTATAAATAGTAAAAGAGGGAGCCCTAGTAAAGGGGACTTCTTCTTCACCACTATTCTCCAAAGAGAAGAGAGGAGAGAGAGAGAGAGAGAGAGAGAGAGAGAGAGAAGGAGAAAGGTACCCATCTTGTGGGAAGATAAAACACCATTGTAAGGTGTCACACCTCCTTTCGGCGCGCCCCCACCCCGAGGGGTAAGAACGGGCGAAGGGGAGTTTTTTCCAATTAAAGT
>MU739930.1:17247-54229 GCA_026770625.1 Nicotiana glauca
ATTAAATGATCATTAAATTCTTTGGAGCGTTGGCTCAGAATAGTAAAGTGAATTATAAGATAAGTAAAGTAAGGAAAAAGGAAACGTTGTTGATTATTCCCTTGCCGGGATGTAAGTATTTAATGTATTCTCCCTTGCCGGGATGATTGAACTATTAATTGTGCTCCCTTGCCGGGATGATTGAATTGTTAATTGTATTCCCTTGCCGGGATGTTTGCTATGTATTTGTCTGTTGTGTGTCCCTTAATTGTTACTGTTGCTTGGGGACTTAGACTGTTAAATGATATTGATGAGCGGGTTGCACGCCGCAACAAATGATACTGAGGATCGGTTGCGTGCCGCAACAATGATAACTGATAAATAATGTGGGTCGAGTTGCATGCCGCAATAGTGATATGTGGAGCGGGTTGCACGCCGCAACAATGGTAATTATGGAGCGGGTTGCACGCTTCAATAGTTGTTGATATCTGTGGTTATGTTTGAACATTGACTTCTTGTTTCGTTGTTACTCTGAATTACTGCTAATTGTGTTTCCCCATAACATGTTTCCCCCTCCCATGTTGTTAATTACTTGGTATTCGATTTCTGCTGTATATTTATAACTGCATAGGTTTACGTGGTGTCCAATCTAGCCTCGTCACTACTTCGTCGGGGTTAGGCTAGACACTTACCAGCGCATGGGGTCGGTTGTGCTGATACTACACTTCTGTGCATTTTTGCACAGGTCCAGGTTTTGAGCAGCAGCAGCAGTAGTAGTTCGGGAGTAGGATTTTGTATTCACGAGACTAAGGTAGACTTGCAGGCGTCCGCAGGCCCGGCGTCTCTTCTTATGCTTTTCATTTATACTGTTGCCTCATTGTTTCGAGACAGACAGCTGTTATATTTCTTTCAGACTTTTATATGTAGTTTATTCTTAGTGGTTCGTGAGTATGTGACACCAAATCTTGGGTAGAGGATTTTTTTGAGCATTTCGTATTTATTTCAGACTAATAAAATTAGACTTCCGCAGTTATTATTGTTATTATTAATGATACTATAAATTGACAACAGAATGGTTTTACTAATGGAAACGGTAAGTAAGTTGGCTTGCCTAGCTACCACGAGTAGGCGCCATCACGATCCCGATGGTGGGAAATCCGGGTAGTAACAAAATTGCTTCTCCCGAGCTCTACAATCGTCACAATGAATAAAAATGGCTAATTCCCGAATATAAACTGTTTTCCAGGCAAGTCACATCTATGAAATGTGACTTGCACTTATTTCCAGCAAAAAAAAAGGCAGTCCTGGCCTTTACTTAATTTGTCATACCTTTCTGTACAAATGTCGGAATAACAAATGGTTTAACATTCTGGAAACTAGAATGCAAGAGCTACAACTTTCATGTTTTTCACATTTTCAGATGCCTTATGGATTTAGAGGTATAATCTTCCAAATTAGCCTCATCGCATAAAACATTTCTGAAAAATTTCAAAATAGCTTTACCAACCCTTATTCAATCGATCATAACTTTCTGTACAAATATCAAAATAATTAATCGTTTAGCTTTATGGAAACTAGGATGCAACAGCTACAACGTTTATGTTTTACACATTTACAGATTCCTTATATATTTCGAGATATAAGCTCCCAAAATAGGCTTCACGATTGCAGAGTTGCTGTCCAAGACAGCTGCTGCAGAAAATTCCAGCAATCCTTTTTGTCCGATTTCCATTCCGTTAACCTTCCGAAATCCATCCGAGGCCCTCGGGACCTTAATCAATTATACCAAAATGTACCAAAATACAATATGAACTTAATCAATGCTTCAAACCACGTCAAACAACACCGAAATTATGAATCGCGCAGCGAATTGAATTATGAGTTTTCGAATCTTCCAACTTCTACATTTTACGCCGAAACATATCAAATCAATCCGAATGACTTTAAATTTTGCACACAAGTCATAAATACATAATGAAGCTATGAAAATTTTTAGAACTGGATTCCGACCCCGATATCAAAAGGTCAACTCTCGATCAAATTTTTCCAAAAATCTTCTATTTTCCAACTTTCGCCAAAATGCGCCGAATTGTTCTTCGGACTTCCACATCCAAATCCGAACATGCTCCTAAGTCCAAAATTACGATACGGAACTACCGGAATGGTCAAAACTTGAATCCGAGTTCGTTTGCTCAAAATGTTGACCGAAGTCAACTCAGTTGAGTTTTAAAGCTCTAATTCATAATTTAATCCATTTTTCATACAAAAACCTTCCAGAAAATTATACGGACTACGCACGCAAGTCGAGGAATTATTGATGGCATTTTTCAAGGTCTTAAAACACTGAGATGATTATTTAATTTAAAGATAACATTTTGGATCATCACATATTTTCTTTCATTTCAACAAAACGAGTACTTTCTTTTTATGATATAGAAAATGTATTTTCTTTCATTTCAACAAACTAAGTATTTTCTTTTCCTGAAATAGAAAAAGTATTATTTTTTTTTCCCTACAAAGCGAGTACTTTTCTTTTCACAATATAAAAAAAGTATTTTCTTTCATTTCAACAAAAAAAATACTTTTTTCATGATGTAAAAAATATTCTCTTTTATTTCAACAAACTAAGTATTTTCTTTCCTGATGTAGAAAAAATATTTTTTTTTTTATTTTAACAAAACGTGTATTTTTTTTTCATGATGAAGAAAAAATATTTTCTTAGTTCAACAAACTGAGTTTTTTTTTCATGATAGAAAAATTTTTTCTTTTATTTAATAAAATGAATAACTTCTTTAGATATTGTAGAAAAGATACTTTCTTTTTCAACAAAATAAAGTATTTTCTTTTTAGTTATTGAGCTCAAATTTTAACGTTGTCCTTGAGTGAAAAGCTAAAGTAACATATTAGCACATTAAATGTTCTCTCTCTAAGACAAAAGACTCTCTCCAACACAAAAAAACTCTCTCCATACACTTAGCCGTTATTTACAATAAACGGTAACTTTTACACGATCTACACCATGCACCACCGCATGGAACCGTCGGACGGAGTCGACTCGGCACATACGAGTGGCCATTGGGAAGCAAACATCAAGGAGAATCAAGCTGTGGATCTCAATCACACACAAAAAAAATCCTATGCTATGACTATTACAATAGCAACTCTGATGCCTACCCCCAATATGAGGCACCCTAGAGAATCAATAATCGCCAGGCATATACCAGCAGTGATTTTTAAAGCCAAAGACTACTATAGATCAATGGGGGATGACTGCAGATTGACAATTGTGGGTAGATTCTTGAAACCACGGCCCCAAATTGAAAAAATTAGGGCTACCTTCAGAGAAAGATTCCTTGTTAAAGGTAGAGCCAAAAGTGGTCTTTATGATAATTATAATGTCTTTCTGGACTTCACAAATGAGGATGATTTCAACTCAATCTTGTATAGAGGAGTTGTAGAAATCGATGGCCTTCAAAGGTGGCTGTAAAAGTGGACTCCGAACTTTAAACCAAATGAAGACATCTCTGTAACGACCGCTCGTTTTGAGCTCTAGCACGTCGTTCAGCAGTTTGAGACCATGAACAGCTTCATTTCAGGTATTATAACTTGTACGCATGGTCGAAATTAAGTTTCGGGAAGTTCAGAGTTGATTAGGAAAGAGAATTCTCATTTTTGAAGCTTAAAGTTAAAAAAACTAACTAGGATTGGAATTTTGAGTAAACGATCTCGAAATCAGGATCTAAAGGTTCCAGCAGGTTTGTATGATGATTTCAGACTTGGGCGTATGCCCGGATCGGGTTTTGGATGACCCGGGAGCATTTTGGTGCCTATTGTGGAAAGTAGCATTTTGAAATAAATTTCATAAGTTTGGGTTGAAGTGCATTTCAGTGATATCGATGTCCGTTTGGGATTCCGAGTCTGGGTGCAGCTCCGTATGGTGATTCTAGAGTTGGGAGCGCGATTGGAAGTGAATTCGGAGGTCTGTAGATCATTTTGGAGCCATTTGGCTAAAGATAGAAATTTGAAGGTTTTTGAGAAGTTTGATCGAAAGTGGACTTTTTGATATCGGGGTGGGAATCGGATTCTGAAAGTTGGAGTAGGTCCGTAATTTCGAATATGACTTGGGTGCAAAATATGAGGTCAATCGGACGTGATTTGATAGGTTTAAGCATCGAAAGTAGAAGTTGGAAGTTCGAAAATTCATAAAGCTTGGATTGGGGGTTGATTCATGATTTTAGCGTTGTTTGATTTGATTTGAGGCCTCGATCAAGTTCGAAATGTATTTTGGGACTGGTTGGTGTGATTGGTCGTCCCGGGGGCCTCGAGTGTGTTTCAGGTTGTATCGCGCTCTTATTTGATGTTTCAACGTGGTTTTTTGGACATAAAGGGGTGTCATATTAAGCAAATGAGCTCCAAATTAAGTTTTTATTGATCCATTAGATCCGTATTATAATTTTGGAGTCATAGCAAAAAGAATCATCGAATTTAGACATCGTATGAGTGAGTTATGCTCATTTTCGTATCGCAAAAAAGTGCTGGTTGCTGTCATAATCGCAGATGCGGAAACTGCTAGAGGCAAAGAGGTTTCTTGAAAAATCGAAGTTTGGCTCATTTTCACTTCATTTCTTCCATGGGAGCCGATTTTGGAGCAACTTTGGAGTGCTATTTTCATCACCAAACATGAGGTAAGTGATTTCTACTAGTTTTGAGTATATACAAGGTTTATATATGAATTTAGACTTGGAAATTTGTAGAAAACTTGAGGTTTAAGGGAAAACCTAGAAAACTAGTATTCTTGGATTTTGACCACGATTTTGGGTATGAAATTTAGAGAAAATCATATATTTGAGTTCGTGAGGCCATGGATAATATTTATTTTCGAAAAATTTCGGATTTCGGGCACGTGGGCCAGAGGGCATTTTTATCAAACTTCTCGATCAGGGTTAGGAATTGTTATAAATTTGATTATAATGAGTACCTTAGCATATATTAATGACTTTACATAATTATTGGCTAGTTTTGGAGTGTTGTGCATCGATTCGAGTCTTCGGAAGGGCGTGGAATGCAGGTTAGGGACCTTCAGAGCGAGGTGAGTCTCCTTTCTAACTTTGTAAGAGGTAATTGTCCCCATAGGTAAAAATAATTGGTTATGTGCTCCTATTTGTGGGGACTACGTGCGTACGAGGTGACGAGAGTCCGTGCGTAGCTACTATTATGATATTGTTCGGGTAGTTTAGGACCCAAGAGTATGTTATACTTTGATTATTTGTGAACTTATTGATAGCTTGAATTACTTAAATCACATTGAATTAGTAAATAAATTTATAAAAGGATTAAACTTCATTTTTCTTAAATGGTTAAAAGAGGATTTACTTTCTTTGGATAATTGCTCCGTGTAGACTCATGATTGACTATTTGTGTGTGTTTAATTTTGGAGCGGGCCGAACGCCTCGGCAGATTAAATAGATACATCTATGGTTCGCGTCGTTCGATCCTCGGCAGTGCACAGTTTACATCTCTTTTGGAGCAGGTCGTCGACCTTGGCATAATTTGCGCATGCTTGTATTGCTTGCCTTGAAACTTATTGAAGTTATTGTTGCCTCTTTCTAGCTTAAGAATATATGTATAACTGATGAAAAAAATGATTTCCTATAAAAGAAAGAATTGTTTATTTGCCTCAACCCATTGAATTATAATCATGTTTATAAAAATTCACGAGTTAATATTTTATGGATATATCATCATTAGACCATTAGTAAGTGTCGAAGTCGCAATCTCGTCTCTACTTCTTTGAGATTAGACGGGATACTCATTGGGTACACGTTTTCGTACTCATACTACACTTCTGTACATTTTTGTTACACAGGCATATGCATCTCTAGTGGCCTACTGGGCATAGCAGCACGGATGACACGGAGACTTAGGTGAGCTGCACTTCTCGAGGCGATCCGCAGCCAGCAAAGTCTCTTTCAATTTTTTATATTTATTTTTGTAAAAATATTGTATTCCGGACGATTGTTGTATTACATTATTTCTTAGAACTTGCTCATGCACTCGTGACACCGGGTTTTGGGAGGATTTTTGGATTATTAACTATTATGTTTTGTTAAAGACTTCGCGGTTATTTCTGTAAATTTTATTATTCGTTATTTAATGTATAAAGAAAATTGAGTTTAGACAATACAAAAAATTGGAAGTTAATTAAGTATTTTGGTTGGCTTGCCTGACAGCGGTGTCCGACGCCACCACGACCATTGATGGATTTTGGGTCGTGACAACATGGTATCAGAGCACTAGGTTCCCGTAGGTCTCGCGAGTCATGAGCAAGTCTAGTAGAGTCTTGCGGATCGGTATGGAGACGTTTGTACTTATCTTCGAGAGGCTACAGGGCTGTTAGGAGTACTTCCCTTCTTGATTCCTCATCGTGCGGTTTGATTCCTTAAGGGTTAGGCCCTTGCTTCCTTCCTATTCAATCTTACGCGACGCGAACTGCTGGTTATAAATCAAGAATTGAATAATTGTAATGGAACTACGAATGTGTTGCGGGATATTTCTCCATGTATAGTTGATTGGACTATCATTGTCGCCTTGTGGAAGGATATTCTGCTGCTTCGACTCAGTAGCAGTACTTTAGAGAGCCTTGAGGCTAGGCACAGGTTGCCATGATACTTATGAGCGATTATTCCGCAGTATTGTTATGATGGTAGTATGTTTGCTTACGTGTCGAGGCAGTGAATGACTTGAAGGGAGGTTTACTCAGTGCATGATCTATAGATTCGTTATTTTATTCCCGGCAAGGGAAAAGCAACCAGGCAGAGAATGTTCAGGTTTGGGTTGACAAGGTATCGAGACTTGTTATTTGGTAGCGTGGCGGAATTTTCTTCTGTGATGAGGATGAGGTGTTGTTGTCCTTATTGAATGTACTAGATTCGTCGGTGTTATGATCTTCTACAATTTGCCTTTGGAGCAGGATATTGCATGTCAGTATTAAAGAAGAAACTGTTAGATGTCGCGAGGCAAGGTGGTTCAGGGTTGAATCGGCATTTATAATATTGACAGCTCGAGAGAGATGATCTCCGAAAAACTTTAAAGTTAGTAGCGATTTGTGGATTCAAGTGCTACCAAGATCGATTTTATTAAGGAAAAAACTGAGTAGCAAAGGATGAGGAAATATGTGTGGAAAGTGTCAGACGATGGCTAAAATTCCTAGAAGGCCAGGTGTATGAAGCAAAGATCAAGTAGTTGATTAAAGAAGTGAGTTTGCCCAAAGTAGGAGAGTGACGGATGTTGCATATGGACTTGGTGGTAGGATGATTATGCACCTTAAGGAGAGTTTGGAATGATTTGGGATTTTGGCTGGCGATTGAAGTCTACGGGTTTAATTGGAAGTATGGGCTAATATGCAGTAAAGAGATCGGTGGTGCGAATGTGGTTGATGATTCAAAGTTAAAAAAAGGGGCTTTACAGAAAAAATCTGAGAATTTAGGCAGTTGATTGCGCAAGGTTATGTCAATAAGAGATAAGGAATCCTGGTGAGTTCTAGAGTTGTGTAATAGTTGCTTCAAGCTAAGTGGGAGAGTTCCACCGCCTATGATTGGGTTGCATGGTTAACACTTGCGAGGTTTTCTGGTTGTTAGTATATTTCTGGTTTTTTCGGCTACGGGAAAAGAACATAAGTGGTGATTTGAGCAAAGGAATTATTAAAGGGTGTTATGGTTGACCTTATTGGCTCATGTTCAGACTTGGGGAAGGATTCAGGACTTATGCCTTGTATGGATGCGGGTTTCGAGGGGAGTGATTCTGTCGGGTGCCTTGTCGAGAGGGTATTCATGTGTTATAAGATTTATGAAGTTGATTATATTCGGGACCAAATCAGAGCGGGTGGCTCTTAGCAACGGTCCTAATGGATTCAAAAAAAGGTAAAGTATGGTGCCTAATGATTTCGAGCCTATAAGCACTGTTAAGAATCAAGCTTTTGCAGCAGCTTATGAGTGGAGGCCCAGAATGTTCTATGATATTTTGACTTGCAGTGTAGCACTTGAGAGGAAGATGAGAAAGGACTTCGCATTCATAGAAGGATTAGCAGAATGTGCATATCAGTTGAGGGTGCGAATGTGCGCATAAGGAAGGTATGAAATGGTTCATGGGATTTGCGACAGCATGGTCTCGAGGTTCCAGGTCACTCAGGGTGAGTGCGGATGGAGTGTGTTATATCTTGAAAGGAGTTATTATTATTACTAAGGCAAATAGGGTAAATCGAAGGAAGATATATTGGTTAACCATAGTTGAGTTGGCGTATTGGTGGTAGAGATCAGTTCCTTCAGCGTGATCAAGTTATGCATGTGATTTGTGGCGGTACATGTGACGCTTGTCGGTCGCCGTAATTAATGTTGTTCAAAAGCATTCTTCTATTATGGCCTATTATGTGTATGCGGATCCCGGAAGGGCTATGGTGGCTTAGACCACTACTTAGATGTTTGCCTATACTACGGTTATGAGAATTTACTTGTGTGTTGCTATGGTTCTCCTGAAGTGAGTCCAGTGAAAAGCTTTTATTGGCACGTTGGGTGCAGTGGTATGGAATTTGAAGTGAGGATCAAGGTTGTAGTTTGGTGTTTACAAGGATGTCACGAGCTCGTATGAGCAGGAAAGGAGTTTCGATGTCTAAAGTGAGTTGATATTGTCGTCAGTATCACATGAGATCGGTGTTTTGTGAAAAAGGCTTTGCATCCTGGTTAGTGATTCTTGATCGCTTTTCAGCATTAGTGCAGCCGGTGGTTTGGATGTGCGGACCTGTTATTTATTTCGGAAGGTTGTGGGAGCGTATCCCACAGGAAGATTGTATAAGTGTGACATGTAGTCGCTTGATTGATTAAAGATTTAAACCAAGTATGAGGATTATGGTAATATTATTAATTTGAGAAGTTATGCCTGGAGGGAACTCTGTTTATTGGGTTATGGACTGTGGAGGTTCGCTCCGGTTATGGGGGTTCGCCTGGAGGGCACTCTGTTCTTATGTGTTATGAGAAAAGGGGAGTTATTATGGACCTTTGAAAGGTTATTAGCCTAGTTGGTGCAATCAGAAATCGGCTTGAGATCAGTTGATTGATTTATATGTGAACATGGACTTTATATCAGGCCAGATGTGTTCATCTCAGCAATACGCTCCTTATGGAAGGAAGTTGGGGTGTTATTTCGTTGTCAGTTATTTCATGTAATGATGTATTACGTCATGCGAGTTGTGAGACGGCTTGGTGAATTTCTTATGTGATGAGGTTCCGCATAGAGATGAGATTATATGAGCAGGATGGCTCTTGGGATTCAGATCATATATCGCACTTCGGTTGGGCTCGAGTTTGTGGATTATAGCATTATATGTCTCCCTAGGGAATGGTATTATACACTTAGCGTGTTTATGACTGATATTCAATATTTTGTTCTAATGAGAAATTTAGCTCGATGTACATCTCCTTATGTGAGTTCCGTGTGTGGATCGAGTGGCACGCCGCCATGGTTATGATTTCTCGGATCGGGTTGCGCGCCGTAACAGTGTGATGTTCAGTACAATTCCCCATATCTGTTTCTTGTGTTATGTTTCCTATTTTCTGAAGGAAGCTCATATTAGTTGTGCGCCCGCATCGCATATATGATTCGCGAGCGGGGTAATTGAAATTCCTTTTCAGAGTTCATTTTCCTTTTTGTATCGCATTCTAATTGGAAGCCTATTGGCACATTGTGGCATCGTATGAGACTTTTGGTCATGTCGGGGTGGCTTATTGCCTGAGCAGTTCGTACTGGGTGAGACGAGATTTTTGGATTTAGGATCAGTGCAATTTGATTACATGAAATATATTAAGGAGCAAAGATCATTATTTGGTTCAGAATGTGGTAATGTTTCTTGTCAGAAGTATAGACTCAATGATTGGTTGACTCGGTAGTTGATTATGAATTTCTGCACATCTCTTCCGTTGTGGCGGCATTGTAAGAGTTATAGTAAGACCTGTGTATGTCATGTGGTACAATGGGAGCATCAGATTCATGGAATTTTGACTTAGTTGATCAGAAAATGTTATTTTGGTCCGGTGAGTAAAGTGATGCTAGGTGTGAATTCAACAAAGTTATGCAGCCATGTTTAGGGACAACGTGTAGTGATTGATATGGTGATCTTATGTTGTAAACAGGTCGGGCATAGAATTTTGAATGTTGAAATTGGGCTCTAAGGCTTATTTTCTTAAATAAAAACGGAAAATCTTCAGAATTGACCGAGTTGATGTGTTCAACTGAGTTGTGGTAGCATGGGAAGGTGCATGAGAATTTAAACAGTGATTTCAGACTACTTCAGTGTAGTTCTAAGCACGTTCGAGGACGAATGTATGTTTAAGTGGGAGAGAATGTAACGACTCGACCGGTCGTTTTGAGCTCTAGCACGTCGTTCAGCAGTCTGAGGCCATGAACAGCTTCATTTTCAGGTATTATGACTTGTACGCGTGGTCGGAATTAAGTTTCGGGAAGTTCAGAGTTGATTTGGAAAGAGATTTCTCATTTCGGAAGCTTAAAGTTGAAAGAACTAACTAGGATTGGAATTTTGAGTAAACGACCTCGGAATTGGGATCTGAAGGTTCCAACAGGTTCGTATGATAATTTTGTACATAGGCATATGCCCAGATCGGATTTTAGATGACCCGGGAGCGTTTTGGCGCCTATTGTGCAAAAGTAGCATTTTAAAAGGAATTTCATAAGTTTGGGTTGAAGTGCATTTCAGTGATATCAATGTTCGTTTGAAATTTCGAGTCTGGGAGCAGCTCCTTATGGTGATTTCTGGAGTTGGGTGCGCGATCGGAAGTGAATTCGGAGGTCCGTAGGTCATTTTGGAGCCATTTGGCTAAAGA
Source organism: Nicotiana glauca (assembly GCA_026770625.1). NCBI lineage: Eukaryota > Viridiplantae > Streptophyta > Magnoliopsida > Solanales > Solanaceae > Nicotiana > Nicotiana glauca. Next base: position 28,116 of record MU739930.1, read on the forward strand.
TAGAAATTTGAAGGTTTTTGAGAAGTTTGATCGGAAGTGGACTTTTTGATATCAGGGTCGGAATCTGATTTTGAAAGTTGGAGTAGGTCCGTAACGTCGAATATGATTTGTGTGCAAGTTTGAGGTCAATCGGACGTGATTTGATAGGTTTAAGCAATGAAAGTAGAAGTTGAAAGTTCTAAAGTTCATAAAGCTTGGATTGGGGGTTGATTCATGATTTTAGCATTGTTTGATGTGATTTTAGGCCTCGAGCAAGTCCGAAATGAATTTTGGGACTGGTTGGTGTGATTGGTCGGGGTCCCAGGGGCCTCGTGTGTGTTTCGGGTTGTATCGCGCTCTTATTTGATGTTTCAACGTCGTTTCTTTGGACATAAAGGGGTGCTATATTAAGAAAATGAGCTCCAAATTAAATTTATATTGAGACATTAGATCTGTATCGTAATTTCGGAGCCATAGCAAAAAGAATCGTCGAATTTGGATATCGTATGAGGGAGTTATGCGCATCTCTGTGTCGAGAAAGGTGCTGGTTGTTGTCATAACTAGGGGTGTTCATAAAAATCCGAAAAACCGAAAACCAAACCAAACCGACTAAAAAAACCGATAATTTTTGGTTTGGCTTGGTTTTGGTTTTGAATTTTAAAAACCGATCAGATTTGATTTGGTTTTGGTTTTAATCGGGGAAAAATCGAACCAAATTGATTATAGGAGTAACTATTTTGAAATTATTATTACACCTATATATATGTATATTTTTATACAAAGTTTAAAAAATTTAATGGTAAATGTTAATAGTTTGCACTCTTAGTATAGTTCTTTACCTTTACATTCTACTTTGATCGTTAGTTTTCTTTTGTTAAGTGTAAGAATCCATTTCGTGTTAAAAATAATATATTTTTAATTGAGTCCTTAAATTATTCATCACTATTTGATTGAATTATCATCAATATATCTTGGTAAATAATAGATTTCTCAAAGGGCAATTGATTTGATAGTGTTACGTTGAAAATGTGGTTGCCGAAATATGTGTTTGGTAGTGTATGCCTTATATTTAAGAAAAAATCGACAAATAACCGGAAAAAACCGAAAAACCGACATAAACCGAATCGAGAAAAAAACCGACTTAAATGGTTTGGTTTGGTTCTAATATTTGAAAAACCGACTTACTTGGTTTGGTTTATTTTTAGGGAAAAACCGATCCAAACCGAACCATGAACACCCCTAGTCATAACCGTAGATGCGAAAATTTTCCGCAAATGCGGAAACTGCCGGAGGCAGAAAGGTTTCTTTAAAAATTGAAGTTTGGCTCATTTTCACTTTATTTCTTCCGTGGGAGCCGATTTTGGAGCAACTTTGGAGTGTCATTTTCATCACCAAGCATGAGGTAAATGATTTTTACTAGTTTTGAGTATATACAAGGTTTATATATGGATTCAGACTTAGAAAATAGTAAAAAACTTGAGGTTTAAGGGAAAACCTAGAAAACTAGTATTATTGGACTTTGACCACGATTTTGGGTATGGAATTTATAGAAAATTATATATTTTAGTTCGTGAGGCCATGGGTAATCTTTATATTCGAAAAATTTTGGATTTCGGGTACGTGGGCCCGAGGGCATTTTTGTCAAACTTTTTGATCAGGGTTAGGAATTGTTATAAATTGGATTATAATGAGTATCTTAGCATATATTAATGGGTTTACATAATTATTGGCTAGTTTTGGAGCGTTGTGCATCGATTCGAGTCTTCGGAAGGGCGTGGAATGCCGGTTAGGGACCTTCGGAGCGAGGTGAGTCTCCTTTCTAACCTTGTAAGAGGGAATTGTCCCCATAGGTAAAACTAATTGGTTATGTGATCCTATTTGTAGGGGCTACGTGCACACGAAGTGACGAGAGTCCGTGCGTAGCTACTATTATGCTATTGTCCAGGTAGTTAAGGACCCAAGAGCATGTTATACTTGGATTATTTGTGAACTTATTGACAACTTGAATTGCTTAAATCACATTGAATTAATAAATAAATTTCTAAAAGGATTAAACTTCATTTTTCTTAAATAGTTAAAAGAGGATTTACTTTCTTTGGATAATTGCTCAGTGTGGACTCCTGATTGACTGTCCGTGTGTGTTTAATTTTGGAGCGGGCCGAACACCTCGGCAGATTAAATAGATGCATCTATGGTTCACGCCGTTCGACCCTCGGCAGTGCACAGTTTACATTTCTGAAACTTATTGAAGTTGTTGCTGCCTCTTTCTGGCTTAAGAATATATGTATAAATGATGAAAAAGGATGATTTCCTATAAAAGAAAGAATTGTTTATGTGCCTCAACCTATTGAATTATAATCATGTTTATAAAAATTCACGATTTAATATATTATGGATATATCATCATTGGACCATTAGTAAGTGTCGAAGTCGCCATCTCATCTCTACTTCTTCGAGATTAGACGGGATACTCATTGGATACACGTTGTTTTCGTACTCATACTATACCTCTGTGCATTTTTGTTGCACAAACATATGCATCTCTAGTGGCCTATTGGGCGTAGCAGCACGGATGACACAGACTTAGGTGAGCTGCACTTCTCGAGGCGATCCGCAGCCAGCATAGTCTCTTTCAGTTTTTTGTATTTACTTCTGTCCAATATTATATTTCGGACGATTGTTGTATTATATTATTTCTTAGAAATTGCTCATGCACTCGTGACACCAGGTTCTGGGAGGATTTTTGGATTATTAAATATTATGTTTTGTTAAAAACTTCGCGGTTATTGCTGTAAATTTTATTATTCGTTATTTAATGTATAAAGAAAAATGATTTTAGACAATACAAAAAGTTTGGAAGTTAATTAAGTATTTTGATTAGCTTACTGACAGCGGTGTCCGACGCCACTACGACCCTCGATGGATTTTGGGTCGTGACAATCCCAATAGTTCTAGTATGGATTTTACTTCCTGGGGTACCTTTTAACATGCATAATTGGCACTATGTTAACCAAATTTGTAGTGAAATTGGAACCCCTTTAGCACTGGTTGTTGCGCCTGGTGGTATGAGGCCGAGCATGGCAAAAGTTAGAGTTTATATCTCCTTTAGATCTCCTTAAACCTCTTGTTGAAAGTGCGTTTATAGGATCCGGAGATGAGAATTCTCCTCTTAAAGGTTTCACTCAAAAAATTGAATATGAAAGTATTCCTAAGTATTGTAAGCAATGTAAGAAATTGGGGCATAACTTGATGAACTGTAGGGTCCTTGAAAGAAAGAGTGGTACTGAAACAAGGGAAACAGAGAAGAAAGAGAAGTTGACAAACGAGTGAATGGGGATAACAATGGAGTCCAAAAAGAGGAAAAAGAAGGGCAAAGAAAGGAAAAATTGGAGACACATCTATATTTGGAAGAAAATAAGAAGGCTACTACTACTCAAATTCAGAATAAAGTCAAGGAAAAAAGAGGCAATTGTGAAGATGCTAATGAGGAAAAACAAGTGAAGACACAACACAGATTGGAAAATACTCTAGGACACTACATTCCGACTAACAAATAGGTAAATCAGACATCCATTAAGGACAGAACAAACAAGAGAAAGAAGAAGAATAAGAGTAAGCAAAAGGATGGAACAAGGAGACTAATAACAGCTACAATAAAGAAAGACAAGGGACCAATGATCACAACAATCGAACCATCTCTATGATTAAGGAAAGCTCTATATATGAAAATGCCCAAGAAGATCAGTGTCACAAGGCTGTTATCGACAGTGAAGAGTCCAGTAATGTGAAAGAACATTCAGGCATAGTGGTTAACCAATAAGCAAAACACAACACACAAATAAGAGGGGAAAACAGAATTGAACAAGTGGCACAGATTGATAGCACATGCTCGACACGTTTTCCAACCAATATCATTGAACAACTTGGTATTCAACTGATGATTGAACTTTACGCAAATCAGGAACATGGCGTACACAACAATTTGGAAGAAGTTATTAAACATTCAGAGCAAGAGCCAATTTCAAATCACAATATGAAAGATCCTGAGCAACAAGAAAGCAATCAAGAAGACAAAATTTTTGAAGAGGAGGACTAAATACCTACTGGAAGGGGTAGAAGCAGGGCAAGACAACCTAATAAGAAAAAGAAAATCAGAAACATATCCTCGGCAAAGAGGAAACAACAGACAGATACCTCCCCCAAAATTGTTCCATGATTAGTACAATCTTCTGGAATATTAGAGGGGTGAGGCCAAAGAAGGCCATTCATAAGCTGAAAAAGCTTATAGGCATCAACAACATTATCTTTACAGCAATCATGGAACTTATGGTAGACAAAAATAAGATCGAGGGCTACAGAAAATTCTTGGGATTTCAAAATTGTATCTCTAATGACAACGGAAAACTATGATGTTTCTGGAAGAACATTAGCAATGCCATAGTTACCTTCAATGATGAACAACATATCATTATTCAAGTTGAAGATGGTAACGAAAATCCTCCCATCAGTATCGCATCCATTTATGCTAAATGTATTGTTGCGGAAACAAGAGATCTTTGGTGCAGTCTTGAGGAAATAAGCCTAGATGTTAAGGGTCCTTGGTGCATTGGAGGAGACTTAAATGTCATCTTAGATCCAAAGGAAAAACTAGGTGGAAAACCTCACAGAATTCACAGGAGCCTTGAATTCAATAATTGTATGGACAATTGTGGCACTACTGATTTAGGATACACTGTACTAAATTTACTTGGTGCAATAATAGATGTCCAAGGAAGAGAATTTGGAAAAGACTTGACAGAATATTCATCAACGACAAGTGGAGTAAAAAATTCCATATTACTAATGTCAAACACTTGGTGAGGACTGGCTCAGATCACAGGGCCTTACTCATGAAAGCCTTTGATCAAGCATGTAAGCACATTTCGTACTTTAAATTCCTTAATTTCTGGACTAAGCAGGAAGACTTTTATAGCATTATCAAGGACGTTTGGAGTACCAGCATTGATGGCAACAACATGTGGAGACTTCAATCCAAGCTAAAGTTGTTGAGTATAAGACTAAGCCAGTGGTCTAGAGAAGAAGTGGGGGGCATTCATAAACAAGTTCTTAAATGGGAAGATTCAATGCCTTGAAGAGATTGAGTTAACCAATAACTCTGAATACGACAGAGAAGAAACAAATAAGGCTCGTGTGGAGTACATGAGATGACTTCATATGCAAGACTCCCTCCTTCAAAAAACCTGTAATAACCCGAAATTTTAAATATGAACTTATGAGGTTATTTATTTAATTATAGTTTACTAATTTACTAAGATACATATCGAAACGGGTATTAATTATTTTCATATAATATGTTATAATACCTTGATATCTTTATAGGTCTAATAGTATGTATGCATAGAATAAACCATATTTGTAAATATGGGAATACACATAGATACTTTATATAGCAGTATGAATAGATGGACGTTTATATTATGTAGGCATAATAGCAAGTTTCAATACTAGTTAAAAATATATTGTGGGCCCATAAAATCTCCAAGACAAGACCATCCAACGTGCCAAATGTTAAAAAAAAAAGACTTTATTCTCCTTTAGTCAGTTAGGCTTGAAATTCTCACATTACTGTTTGAGTGGCGTTGAATATTAGATGGTCTATATAAAAATTTGGTTTCTATATTATACATAGTTTTACAATGAGTTGTAATATAAATAAGCTATTATAGGAATATTTTTCTCACAATAGTAAGGGACCATAGGTAGCAAAGAGAAGGAATACTTTTCATGACAAAGTTATCAGAATAGGAATTGTGATATTGAGACATAGTTCCACATTTAAATTTATAACGTAGAGATATAACTCTTAAATCTACAATTTAGGAGATAAGAGATTCAACCGCAAGTTTGATTTGCTTTAAATATTAAGAGGGAGTTCATATAACTATTCTAAATCCATTTATTTTGTATAGCTTGAGGTGATCTGAAGGCTCAGGAGCGTAACTTTGATTTAGCTAGAAAGAGTATTGGGCTAGTGAATTCGAGGTAAGTGAGACTTTAAGCTTTGGTACTTGCTTTTCTAAAATTCGTTTTGAAAGTGTATTTTCTTTGCCTGGTCCATGTGTTGGGACAAGCGTGTGCTTGGCAGAATCTGTGGCCTTAGACTAGCCGCAAATATATTATTTTATGAAAAATACAAAAATAAAATATTTTATAAGTTGTTTGATAGTTTGATACGGCTGTGCGCCATGATGTTGAGTTTGATGCGGTTGTGCGCCATGATATTGAGTTTAATACGGTTGTGCGCCATGATATTGAGTTTAATACGGTTGTGCGTCATGATGTTGAGTTTGATATGGTTGTACGCCATGATGTCGAGTTTGATACGGCTGTGAGCCATGATGTTAAGTTTGATACGGCTGTGCGCCATGATGTTGAGTTTGATACAGCCGTGCGCTATGATGTTGAGTTTGATACGACCGTGCGCAATGATGCTGGGGCATTGTGTACATCACCCGAGCATTGTGCATGTTTCTTGATATATTTGGGGTATTGTGTATGCTCTGTAACATATTTGAGCATTGTGGTGCAATTGTGGATTCGTATGTATGTTGGTAAATTCTTCTCACTGCAATTATGACAAGTCCTTAGTGGGTAGTCTTATTGGTTAATTCTTAATATCTCTGTTGATACACATATATTGAGTTATTGTATAATTATCATAATTACTATATCATTCGTGTTGTGGTGTATTTATATTTTCTAACACTTGTTCCAGAGGTATTTAGAGCCGTGTGTCGAGGATTTTACTGGGTTATATTTACATATAATTCACTCCTTACCTGCATGTCTATGCAGATACTATTTCAGAAGATGGAGCTAATAGCTGACGAGTTCACTAGAGTTGACTCGGTTATTGAGGTGAGTCGCTGCATTGTTTGTGGAGGCTGCCAAAAGAGTCTTTATCATTTATTTATATGATGTCTTTTGTAATTCTCTTAAATGCTCCATGGTCGTGTAAAATTTGGGATAGAGTTATAATTTAATATTTTGAGATATTAATTGTTCATAATTAATTATCAGGTTATTTGGATACTCATAATTAATCAAATATTGCAAAGTAATGGTTGAAGTATGAAAGTATGGTTCGCCTAACAGGTGGTGTTAGCTGGGTGACAGTCTCGTCTAGGGGGTAATTTGGGACGTGACAAAACCAATATAAAATGGTTTGAGAAGGGAGATAGAAATACAAGGTTCTTCCACGGCGTCCTTCGAGAAAGAAGAAGAAAGCTTCAGGTGAACATGATCAAATATCATAAGGATAAATGGATTCAGGGAGAGGATCTATCAGACACTTCAAAAAAAATTCAACCTCCTAACTTCAAGTATTGATCCTACTATTCTAAATTGCATCACCAAAAGGATCACTGATGAAGATAGAAATAGGATGTATGAGATTCCTAGTGAGGAAGAGATAAAAAAAAATGTAGTATTTGATCTGTGGGCTACAAGTACTGCTGGTCCACGTGGATTCAATGGTACTTTTTTTAAAGTTGTTGGGACATCATCAAGGTAGACATCAATGCTGTTATTGTAACGACACAATCGGTCGTTTTGTGAATTAACGCCCCGACCTCCTATTAACTATTTTCCCTGTGTACGTTTCTACTATTGTGAGTTATCGGAAAGATCGTTATGAGCCTTGGAGTGTTTTGGGATAATTAGTCCCTAAAGGAGAGTTTAAGCTTTAGAATGTGGACCGTAGTCAGAACAGTGTGAAGACGACCTCGGAATGGAATTCTGCCAATTTCGTTAGCTCGGTTGAGTGATTTCGGGCTTAGGGGGGTATTCAGATTGTGTTTTGGAGCTCCGTAGCTTATTTAGGCTTGCAATGCCGAAAGTTGAATTTTTGAAGTTTTCAAATCGATAGTGAAATTTTAATATCGCGGTTGAAATTTGATTCTGATAGTTGGAATAGCTCCATAGTGTTGAATGTGACTTGTGTGCAAATTGTGGGGTCATTCGGACTTGGTTTGCTTGGTTTTATCATTGGGTGTAGGATTCTTGAAATTTCAAGTTACTTAGGCTTGTATTGGAGGGTGATTCATGGATTTAGCATTGTTTGATATGATTTGAGGGTTGGACTAAGTTCGCATGATGTTTTAGGAATGGTTTGTATGCTTGGTTGATGTCCCGTGGGCCTCGGGTGAGTTTTGGATGCTTAACGGAAGTGATTGTGGACTTAGGCAAAGTCTGAAGTTTGCTACTTCAGGTATTTTCATACCTGTGATGAGGAGCCCATAGGTGCGGCCTGCAGAAGCGATGGAGTGAGTCGCATGTGCGATTTTGGCACTATTGGCCAGTGACCGCAGATGCGGTTATTGGACAGTATAAGAGGAACGCATCTGCGGAGAAGGTAGCACATGTGTGGTTTATGGCCGTTTAATGAAATCTCTCGCAGGTGTGAGTCCCTAGCCGCAGAAGCGGGACAGCAGGTGTGGTCCCATGGTCGCAGTAGCAGAAATCGCTGGGCAGATATAGAAAATTCGAGGGTTTGAGATTTCATAAAACAAAAATCGAATTGGAGCTAGGTGGGAGACGATTTTTCGAGGGATTTTGAAGGAGAATCATTGGGTAACGATTCTATCTCGATTTTTTATCTTAGTACTATAATCTTTTGTTGTTTTCCTCTTCTAATTAAGAAGCTGGGCGATAAAAGTTTAGAAAGTGGGAGTAAAGTTCCCAAAATGAGAATCCGAGTTTTGAGTGAGATTTTGACGTCGGATTTTGATAATTTTTGTTTGAGTGTGCTTGTGAGTGATCGGGTGTTCATAATTTGTAAATTTTACCCGATTCTGAGGCATGGGACCGGGGGACTTTTTGGGGCGATTTTCTTAATTTCGCATGTTAGCTTCTAATTCATTAGTTAAATAAGTTACTTAAAGTTATATTTACATTATGCAATTTCTTTGATTAGATTTGGGCTACTCAGAGTTGGATACTCATGGCAAAAGTGTGATTTCTGATTGATTTTGAGTTGGTTCGAGGTAAGTGGCTTGTCTAACCTTGTGTGGGGGAAACTCCCCTTAGGATTCGGCATTGTTGTTATATGAATGCCATGGACGTGAGGTGAAGAGAGTGTACACGGGCTAATTGTTGGGAAACCCCATTTTTATTAAGTAAATATCTATGTTTTCTTGAAATTTAGCAATACTTGTACTTGAAGCCTCTTGTTTAGTTTAGGAAAAAGCATGCTTATGTGATCTAATTGGCTTACCTGCTTTAATTGCTTACTTGTATTATGTGCAGCATGTTTAGAGTAGACTTTTTGTTTATTCTTGAATAATTTGTAGACTCTTTCTTGATACTGCTATATGTTTACTTTGGGACTAGGGGACGATATCCCGGGAGATTCCCCCTACATGTTTACTTTAGGACAATGGATCGATTTTCCGGGAGATTCCCCTGCAAGGTTACATTTGGGACTAAGGGATGGCATCCGGGAGATCCCCTGAACCGAATATTTACTTTGGGATACGGATGGTATTCGGGAGTATCCCCTGCATGAATTGGACTACGGGATGGTATCCCGGGAGATCCTCTGGATATTTACATTTGGAACTACACGATATCCTGGGAGATCCCCTATTGCTATATTTGTGCGCTGAATTACATTCTTTCTGTGATTTTATTTCATTATCAACTGTTATTATTTTAATTATCTTGTCGTATTTTATACTGCTTTATCTTGTGTTATATATATATAAACCAGTAGGGCCCTAACCTTTCACCTCGTCACTACTCGATTGAGGTTAGGCTTGGAACTTACTGAGTACCGCTGTGGTGTACTCATGCCCTTTCCTACACATACTTTTTATGTGCAGATCCATGTTCTTTGGCTCACCCATACTATCAGTGAGGCAAGGCGATCTTCAGAAACTTCGAGGTATATCTGCCGCGTCCGCAGACTGATGAGTCCCTCTGTATTCTTCCTTTTAGCTGTAGACCTTATGTATTTTCTTTTAATTATACATTCTGGAGTTAGAGCACTATGTAGTACCTACAGTTTGTGATTTCATCAGATTCCAAATTTTGGGAATTGATTCGGTTTTGAGAGTGTGCATTTGTAGATGCCGAGCAACATCTTAAATGTTTTATTTATGTTTTAACCGCAGTTCTTGCTAGTTTCATATTTCGTTTCCTTTTTTCGCAATTTGTTAAGCTTACCTAGTCGTAGAGACTAGGTGTCGCCATGACAGTTCACGGAGGGCGAACTTGGATCGTGACAGTTGTGTGGGACTTCTTCAAAGGTATTCCTCTTACCAAATTCTATACTCATACTTGTTTGGTCCTAATTCCCAAAACAGATGCCCCTACCACTTCTAATAAATTTAGATCTATTAGTCTTTCTAATTTACTAACAAGATTTCTTCTAAAATTCTCTCTCTTAAAATAAATCCTCTGCTAACAAGATTAATTTCTCCAAACCATGGTGGTTTTGTTAAAGAAAGGCTTATTTCTGAAAATGTGTTATTAACTCAAGAGATAGTTCAATCTATTTCTCAAGTCAATAATGGTGGCAATATTGTTATAAAATTAGATATGACTAAAGCATATGATAGAATTTCTTGGAACTTTATCACTGTTGTGCTTAGGAGATTTGCTTTCACAGTATACTGGATTAATTTGATTATGAACCTTCTCTCTGGTGTTTGGTACTCTCTGATATTTAATAGAAAAGGTTTTATCACATCTAGTCAAGGATTAAAACAAGGTGATCCATTATCACCATCACTTTTTATCCTTGCTGCAGAGGTTTTCACATGCTCTCTGAATAATATATTTCTAAATAGCTCTTATACCCTTTTCTTTATGCCTCCCAATGGTACTTGTATTAATCATCTTGCATATGCAGATGAAATTGTTATATTCATCAGTGGTTCTATTAATTTCATTATGGATGTCATTAGGAAGTATAAAAATAGCTCCGGGCAAAAAGTCAGTAGTGATAAGGGTTTCTTATTAACTGCTCCTAATACTTGTGCCAATAGAATTAATAGAATTAGAAATATCACGAGATACATGGATAAGAACTTCCCCTTTAACTACTTAGGTTGTCCAATTTATATAGGTAGGTAGAAGATTGCTTATTTTGACTACTTGGTAAACAAAATTGCTAAGAAACTGAATGGTTGGCATGGAGAAAACCTTTCTTATGGAGGTAGAATTATCTTAATTAAGCATGTCGTGCAATCATTACCTATCTATACTCTTTTGCTATGCCACCCCCTCTCCCTAAAGGTAATTTTAATCTCATAGAAAAATGTTTTGCTAATTTCTTCTGGGGTCTCTCTAGTGAGAAAAAGAATTTTCATTGGAGATCCTAGAAGAAGTTATGCTATCCGTTAGATGAGGGAGGTATAGGTATTAAGAGGATGTAAACTTTTGATAACATGTTAGCTGCTAAAAGATGGTAGAGAATTAGAATAATTACTTCTTTGTGGGTTAATTACATGAAGCATAAATATTGTCCGAGGTCTCATTTGATGAGTAAGAAAGAATCTGATAAGGACTCACATGAATGACAAAAATTGAGGAAAATCAGAGACAACACAGAGCCTCATATCATGTGGCTTATAAACTCTGGAAACTCCAGCATGTGGTGGGATAATTGGATAGGTAAGGATCCTATGGAAACTTTATATGAGGATATCAATACTAATCCTAATGTGCGGGTTAAAGAGCATATTCAAAATGGAGAATGGAACAGGAATTAACTAGGAAGCATATTCTTTGAAGAGACCATGGAATATATCATGAAGATTAACATAGGAGATCGGAAAATTCCGGATCAACCTATTTGGGACCTCACAAGGAATGGTAAGTACTCAAACAAAACCACTTACAATTTGCTCAGAAACAAGGATACACTCCTCCACCAGGTATGGCACTCTAGCATCTCTTTTAAAATATCATTCTTTGCCTGAAGTTTATGGTTATCTAAAATTCAATTTGATGAAATCATTCTTAATTTTGGTAAGAATATTGTTTCTAAATATTCATGTTGTACTAATCATTGCAATGAGTCTATACAACATGTATTTATTGAAAGTGATGCAGCTAAATATATTTGGAAAATTATTGGTGACCCGATGGGGATAAAACTTGTGCAAGTGCCTATCAGAGGATGGTTCAATCACTGGTGGAAACAAAAATACAGCATTGAAGTCCACAAACAGATTCTTTAAATTACTCCGACCATCTTTTGTTGAGAAATTTGGAAGACTAGGTGTTCTTGAAGATATGGGGATGAAAAAAGATTCAACTATTATAACATGAAGCAACAGATTGTTTGGAATATTGAAGCAGTTGTACATAGAGCTTTCCCTAAATGCAAACCGATATTGCCCTGGGTCAAATTCTATGTTGATATCACAAGACTACAGCAAGTTCATGGGGCCATCATTGTCACTTGCTTGAAGCTCCTTAGTGAGCACTCAAGTTAAATACTGATGGCAGCTATATCCAAGGTTATGGTAAAGCTGGTCTCTGTAGCACTTTGAGAGATGATCAAGGTAACTTATGTACGGCCTATGCTATCCCAACTAAATATGATAGCCATAATGAAGTTGAATCTCAAGCAGCATTATTCGGGATCAAATAGTGCATACAAAGTGGGGTCACTGATTTTACAATCGAACTTGACTCTCTTTTGGTGACAAAATGCTGAAGAACAGCCATACTTAACACTACAAATTGTGAAGAACTATAAAGGAGAACTCACAGTACATGAACCATGCCAATATCACTCCTACTCATTGCTATAGGAAAGCTAACCAAGTGGTGGATTTTTTAGCAAAGTATGCAACTAATGCTATGGAGGATAATATCTACATCTCCTTTAATCAAATTCCAAGGGGAGCAAAAGGACCCTTTCTTTTGAACAAATTTCAGGTTCCTAGTGTTAGAACTAGGTACGACAAAGCGAACTTTGTTGTTAGTTAGATATACTTTATACCGTCACAGAGGTTGATACTTTGATCACCTGACTGTGTTTTTGCCCCGTGTTATAATCTATGGAGGTAAGGCAATCCCCCCTCCTTTATTCTAGATATATACAACACACCTAGATTCATTGGGAAAGTTTTAAAAAAATATTAGCACATTAGTTCCTTTGGGTTTGTATGAGTTTTGAAAAGTAGAATTTAATTCTTGAATAAAATAGAGTCTGGATGAGGGGATAGGAGGAGTACTAGAAACATGGAGATTTTGGGGAAGGTGGGTTGAGGAGAGTAGCATAAAAAAGATTTTCTAAAAATATTTTATAATCTTTAACCAAATACTAGAAAATTCGGAAAAAAAAATTCCACTCACCAACCAAATAAAGCAAATTAGTGATAAGATCACTCATTTTCCAGAAAAATATTTTCTAGTAAATATTTTCCTTCACACCAAACACATCCAGAGAAACCCGTTTAGAAGAGCAAGGTTAGGAGACTCCTGGACCAGCCTATGCTAAGCATGTGACTTAAATATTCAACATAGAACGATAACAATTGTCAAATGGATTAAGCATCCGACACTAGGAATCAAGCTCAATAGTGATGGAAGTTGCCTACTTGGTCAATGTGGAGGTGGTGGGATAATTTGCCCACTCCTTCCCACAAGGCCCATGCACAAAAGTAACATGGTAGAAGTATCTACAATTCTCTTTGCTCTAAAATGGTGCACCGATAGAGGTTTAAGTCTTAATAAAGAATAGAAGCCAATATAGAGAATCGAGAAGTACATAGAGGAAATTCAAGAGTTGTTGAAGAGCATGGATTTTGCTACAAATAAGCTAACAAGCCTGCAGATAAACTAGCAACACTCGGCCATGGATTAGAGGGAGGCCTCTTCAGCTCCTCTCCTAAACTTCCAACAGAAGGAAAAGGATTGGTAACACTAGACGGATGGTGTTAGATATTTGTCCTGATTGTTTTACTATATTTGGTTTTCCTGTCTCTCAAAGGAAAGGATAACATATTTACCATAATTGGGTTTTTATTCTTTTAGAAGGAAATTATAAATCTCTTATATTTGGCTAGTCTCTTTTGGGTGTGTATGAACAAAATCCCACATGGAAAGTAGAAAGGAAAAATTCTACGTATAAGGAGTTGGATACTCTTAATGCTATGAGGCTTTTTCGGGAAAATTGTATGGGTTTGGCCCAAAGAGAACAATATCACACCAATTGTTTAGCCCAACAACTGGTATCAGAGCCAATGATTTGGCAATACGAGTATGGAGATGGTGAAGTGATGGCATAGGACCTAGCTTAATGCCTTTTCCCATCTATGGGTCGGTTCACTATCTTTACCCATAGCTTCAAAGACGCATACACAACCTCTCATTGGGCTATGGTGACCTTAAATTCTCGAATCATGTGGGTGACACACAATCAATTACCAAATTAGCCCATAAAACTATGATGGCTCATGTGGAACTTAGTTCAAGGGAGCATATTATTGGGATTGTGTGAACAAAGTTCCACATGAAAAGTAGAAAGGAAAAAGATTTTACTTATACGGAGTATTGCCTTTTGGAAAAACCGTGTGGGATTGGTCCAAAGAGGACAATATCACACCATGTTAAGAGTATCCTTAAGATGTTTTAGTTCATCTGAAGAAACCAACCATCATTCAGGAACAAGCTGATTAAACATTCCAATATCATCTATGATCCACCTTGAACAGTCCTATATCTTTTGCTTTTGGATAGGATAGAAAAAATTGCAATAGTCTCAAGTCAATGATGATGTACAAAGTTTGGGATGCCAAACTCATATTGTAACTTTTTGAACATCAATGATCAATGAAGGCTCTGTGTCTAATAACTTTTACATGATACTACCAACCGATATTTGGGTGTTACTTGAATTATTTACTTGCTCATCAATCACAGAATAACATATTGGTTAATTTTGACATTCAGCTCTACTTCACGAGATGTCACACAATTATGATTTTCTGAATCTCAATCTTTACGAATAAAGAAGTACTTCACTGTCTGTACGATGAATGAATTTTTTTTGAGCCTTTTTCAAGAAATTATATAGCTTTTTATTTCTATTTTTGGTCCTCCTTTTGTTTATAAACTTTGTTGGACTTGAATTATTCTTTTAAGTACCGCTAATCAAAAAATAATAGCTAGAGCGTGCCTTCTTGTCACAGATTCTGGCAACATATATTTCTCTTCTATCTCAATTTTCCTTAATCTTTCGAGTAAAATCCACTCAATCCCCTTAATTTTTAAATCTTGGGAAACGCTACCCCTCCACATTTTAAATGAAACTTGTAACCTCCTTGAGCAACATTTTCACCAAACTTTAGAATCTCAATAAAAAAAAATTAGTATTGCTAGTTTTTCCTCCAGCTGCTTAAGAGAAGATCAACCTTGCAGAAATCAAAATATTCGGACTTAACAATAAATTTAAACAACAGAAAAAATACATATTAAAGAACTTGTATTAGAAAAAATTATTTATTCAATGCAATTTGAGAACTTGGATAGTAAAAAAGCAAACTCCAACACATTGCCATGTAAGGGATTTCTCGAAAATTTCATCTCCTTTGTGCAGGTTGTTAGAGAAGGATGTGTCGTTTAAGTTTGACGATGCTTGTCTAAAAGCATTAGAGGAGCTGAAAAAGAAGTTAGTGAGTGCACCAATCATAGTGTCTCCTGACTGGAACAAGCCATTTGAGCTGATGTGTGATGCTAGTGATCGGGAAATTGGGGTCGTATTGGGCTAGAGGAGAGCAAAATATTTCACTCGATTTACTATGCAAGCAAACCCTTACTCCCGCTCAAATAAATTATACTATGACAGAAAAGGAGTTGCTTGCTATAGTATGGCCGTTTGATAAATTTTGGGCCTATTTGGTTGGCAACAAAGTCATCGTCTACATAGACCATGCAGCCATTAGGTATTTGTTTGAAAATAAAGATGCTAAACCAAGGCTAATTCGTTGGGTTTTACTCTTGCAGGAATTTGACTTGGAGATCCAAGAGCGTAAAGGAATAGAGAATCAAGTGGTTGATCATTTGTCCAGGTTAGAAACTCAGAATCATGTAGCTTAGGGATATATCATCAAGGAAACATTCCTCGATGAGCAATTGCTGGCCATTACTGCCGGGGAGGTGCCATGATATGCATATTTTGTGAACTATCTCCAAGTGGAAAGATGCCGCTGACCTTGGATCTTATGCTAAAAATAAGTTCTTGCGAGATGTGAGATCATATGTGTGGGATGAGCCATTCCTATTCAAATCATGTATTGATCAGCTAATGAGAATATGTGTGCCCGAATCTAAAATAAATGTTATTTTACATGAATGCCATACATCGCCTTATGGTGGTCATCATGCGGGTGACAAGACAGTAACTAAGGTATTGCAATTGGGTTTCTATTGGCCTATGGTATTTAAAGATGCCCATGAGTTCGTGAGGAGATGTGATAGCTGCCAGAGAACAAGAGCAATTACGAAAAGGCATGAGATGCCATTGCACGATGTTATGTAGGATGAAATTTTTTATGTTTGGAAAATTGATTTTATGGGCCTATTTCCCTCGTCCAATAGGTGTAAGTACATTCTGGTGGCTGTTAACTATGTGTCGAAGTGGGTGGAGGCCATAGCTCTTCCTACTAATGATGCCAAGGTTGTGGTTAAGTTTGTGAAAAAGCATATCTTTACAAGATTTGGCACTCCGAGAGTGATGATAAGTGATGGGGGTACTCATTTCTATAACAAGCTCTTGGACAATGTCTTATCGCAATATGGGGTCAAACATAAAGTCACCGCTTTCCATCCTTAGACTAGTTGGCAAGTTGAAGTCTCAAATAGAGAGATAAAGCAAATCCTGGAGAAGACGGTTAATGCAAGTAGGAATGATTGGGCTGCAAAGCTTGATGGTGCTCTATGGGCATACCGGACTGCCTACAATACTCCAATCGGAACCTCCCCTCACAAGTTGATTTATGGGAAAGCATGCCATTTGCCGGTGGAACTTGAGCACAGGGCTTTTTGGGCAATAAAGAGCTGAACTTTGCTACAGTCTTAGAGGGTAAAAAGAGGTTGATGAAAATGAACAAGCTTGATGAGTTTCCTCTGCAGGCATATGATAATGCAAAGTTATATAAAGAAAAGACCAAACTCATGCATGATAAGCATATTCAGCATCGCGAGTTCGAACCGGGCCAATTGATTCTCTTGTTCAATTTGAGATTGAGACTCTTTCCGAGGAAGCTCAAATTGAGATGGTCGGACCTGTTTGAGGTAGTGAGAGTCACTCCACATGGTGCAATTGAGTTGCACGTCTTAGGTGGTGAGAGAACGTCCTTAGTGAATGGATAATGAGTTAAGCACTACTATGGAGGTGACTTTAATCGTCAAAAATCGAAAATGTTTCTTGCCAATGATTAGACGAGATTATGTGTCGTGTCGTGATGTTAAATCAGGTGCTTGTTGGGAGGTAACCCACCTTTACTGCTTTCTTTTATTTTTATCTTTATCTTATTATTGTTATAATGTTGTTTTTGTTTTGTAGGACTATAAGAATAGGAAGCAAAACCATTGGAAGAGTGCAAAAGCGAGTAAGATGGTGAGAACTAAGTGTGGGATGCCACACAAAGGACCATGCATGGGGGAAGTCTTAGTACCCCCATGAGCCGCTATTGCTTCAGCCTTTGGCCTTTCAGAGAGTTTCTTGTCTGCCCTCGTTATAGTTCTGCTTTATTTGTGAATTGGGGACACTTCACTCTTTTAAGTGTGGGGTGGGAGAATTCTCTAGATGATTTGTTGCAGGTTATAGAAAAATGTTAACTTCTTATTTTATTTTAGTAGTTGTGTAGTATTTTAGTATCTATGAAAAATCGATGAAAGAAAATAGAAAAATTGGACTCTTCCCGGCGATAGATCTCCTAGACATTTTTTTGAGGTATTTTAGTCTAAAGAAAAAGGACAAAAAGATTTTATTTGTAGGTAATGTAGTAATTCCCCCTTGATTTTTCTTTGTGTCTCGGTTCTTTTTCAAGGGTTTTGTTTGAACCAGGTGTAGGTAGTTTTATTTTTTTAGGAGAGGAACTATTGTGATGTGATTTGAAGCAATATGTCTTGAATTTGTTATGCCTTGAGAATAGTGAGTACTTTGGTTGTGACGCCTAGGCTCAGTTTTTGACACTTTTATAAGTACCTTAAATTGTATAATCTTAAATTTGCTTAACTTCTTTTACTAGAGTGTCTTGATGAGTCCAATCCTGAGTAAGTTATGTGTCATGTGTGCGTGAGGTTTGTATGTTATTCTGTGCATTACATTTTATGTCTAGAACTTGCACCGTATGTTTGCAAAGCAAAATAGTAGTTTTGTTCAGTCTTGGAAGTGATATAGGTATTTCTTTGTTGATCCATATATATATATTTTACCCGCCTAATCGTTATGTATTATAGTTAACCCCGTTGAACCTGTAATCATGTTTCTTTGGCAACCGCATTACAAGTCTTACTCATGTGTTTGAATTAGTCTTTGTAATGACCCGGCCAGTCATTTTTGGAATTTACTCCCCGATCCCCCATTAACTGCTTCCCCTAAATTCATTTATGCTATTTTGGGTTGCCGGGACGTTCAGTGTTGAGTTTCGGAGAGTTTTGGGACACTTAGTCCCTAAATGAGAGCTTAAGAGTTGAAATATGGTCCGTTATCGGAACAGTGTGAAGACAGCCTCGGAAAGGAAATTCGATGGTTTCGTTAGCTCTGTTAGGTAAATTCGTGGTTGGGGGCGTATTCGGAATGTATTTTGGAAATTCGTAGCACATTTAGGCTTGAAATGCCGAAGTTTGTAATTTGAAGTTTCCGGTCCAATAGTGAGCTTTTGATCCGAGGGTCAGAATGGAATTTCGGAAGCTGCAGTAGCTCCATCATGTCATTTGGGATGTGTGTGCAAAATTTTAGGTTAATTGGACGGGTTTTGGTTAGGTTTTGATCGAAAGCGTATTTGGAAGAAATTTGAGGTTCTTAGGCTTGAATCATTGATTAAATCGAATTTCTGGTGTTGTTTTAGGTGTTTTCAATATTGGTACAAGTTTGAATAAGGTATTGGGTGGTATTGGTATTTTTGGTCGAGGTCCCGGGGGCCTCGGGATGAATTCGGGAGGTTAACGGAAAATTTTGGAAGTTGAGAAGTAGCAACTCTGCTGCTTCTAGTATCTTTTCGCTTCTGCGGCTTGGGAACCGCAGAAGCGGCCTTGGTCATTACAGAAGCGAGATTTGGTCTCCCCCTCAGGAACCGCAGAAGCGGTTGATTTTTCGCATACGCGGTATCGCAGAAGCGATTATTCCTCCTCAGAAGCGAAATCTGTCCCTTAAGTGAAAACCGCATAAGCGGTCCCTTGTCCGCAGAAGCGAAAATGATTGTTCAGAAATAGCAATTTCGAGGGTTTAATTTCATAAGTTGGACAATCAATTGAGATCTCGATTAAAGGCAATTTTCAGAGGGTTTTGAAGAGGAAATTAGTGGGTAATGTTTCTTTAATCCCTTCTAGTTATATTTCAACATTTTGTAGCTAAATCCATCATTAAAATTCGAATTTGGGGTTAAAACTTCTTAGACCAAACTATTGGATTTTGAGTGAGCAATTGACCTCTGATTTGGGAGATTTTTATATGGTTAGACTCGTGAGAGTACGAGGGTTCTAAAAATGTGAAAATTATTCGATTCCGAGACGTTGGCTTGAGGGGCATTTTTGTCATTTTACATATTTTCGCGACCTAGCTTTAAATTTAATAGTGGAATCAGCTGTTTGCAATATTAGTTATGATATGTAATTGAATTGAATAGATTTGGGTCATTTGGAGTCGGATACTCGTGGCAAAGGCGTGGTTCCTAGTTGATTATTGAGTCGGTTCGAGGTAAGTGGCTTGTCTAACCTTGTGTGGGGGACCTTTTCCCCTTAGGATTTGTTATTTGGTATTTTGAGTGCCTTGTACGCGAGGCGACGAGCGCGTACTTGAGCCAATTGTTGAAAATCCGGTTTTTACTTAAGATATTGAGATTGAGTTTCTTCATATTTGCTTTATTCTACTTGCAATCCTAACCTGTGCTAGATTAGGAAAGCATGTTTAGTTGATTTAACTTGACTAATAGCTTAAGTTGCCTTGAATGTACTACGTGAAGCATGCTAGGCCAGTACTACCTGTTGCTTGTCTTTTGTACTTCATTTTTGTATATCTTCTGGTTGTGATTGCGCATTTATATTGGGACTACGGATGTGGGATTCCGGTAGCTNTAGATCCCCCTGAACTTTTACTTTGGGACTGCGGGTTAGATTCCCGATAAATCCCCCTGCAATTTTACTTTGGGAATGCGGGTTAGATTCCCGATAGATCCCCCTGCATATTGATGGTTGGACTATGGGATGGTATCCCGGGAGATCCTTTGGATTTACATGTGTGATGGACTACGGACGGTATCCTGGGAGATCCACTGGACAGATGAGAAGAAGGACTACACGACGGTATCCTGGGAGATCCTCGTGGTTATCACTGGTTTTGAGTTGTACACATTCCGTGTTTACTTTGTTCTTGTGTAGTTGTTGTTGCCTCGTAGACATGTCTTAGTTTACTGTTGTGCTCATTATTACTGCCATTTCTTTCATACTGTTAATTTATTATTATACTTTTACCTTAGTAGGGCCTTGACCTTCCTCGTCACTACCCAACCGAGGTTAGGCTTGGCACTTACTGAGTACCGTTGTGGTGTACTCATGCCCCTTATGAGCATGTTTTTCATGTGCAGATCCAGGTTCCTCCACTCAGGCGCACTATCATTGAGGCGGAGAGATCAAGAGGAGACTTCGAGATATATCTGCAGAGTCCGCAGACCGAAGAGTCTCCTTCCTTATTCTATCTGTAGTGTTTATATTCTATCATACTTTTGATGTAGATATTCTGGAGATTAGAGCATTTACAGTATTTCTTTTAGCCTGTGTTTCCCGTGAGTTTTCGGGTTTTGGGATTGAGTTGTAGACTTCCCCATTTCTTTTGAATTGTATAGGCCGAGCGGCCTTATATGTAGTTATTATTTTAATATGTTCAGTTTAATTAATTATTCTGCAAGTTAGGTTATTGTTTCCGCATTGTTAGGCTTACCTAGTTATAAGGACTAGGTGCTATCGTGACATGTTCATTGAGGGTGAACTGGGGTCGTGACAAGTTGGTATTAGAGCTCTAGGTTCATAGGAGTCACAGAACACATGCCGGTTTATTAGAGTCTCACTGATCAGTACGGAGATATCTGTATTTATCTACGAGAGGCTATGTAACTATTAGGAAAAATCTTCAATTCATTTGAATTCCTTGTCATTCTATATTTTGACATCAATTCTAAACTTCTATCTTCTATTCTCTCACATATGATAAGGACACGTGTTACACGAGATGACCAGGCACATGTGCCCCTTGCTGCAGCTGTCAGAGGCCGGGACCAGGGTAGAGGTCGAGGACGCGCACGCGGTGCAGCCAGAGCACCTGTGCGGGCTGTCGCCTAGGTACCACCAGCAGATCCAGTCGGAGCCCAGGCACCTGGTACACCTACTACTGCCACTACTACTCCAGTGCTCCTGGAGACTTTGGCTCAGTTCATGAGCATGTACACCACCTTAGCTCAGGCAGGGTTGCTTCCCCTTGCTGCAGCCACATCCCAGGCTGGGGGAGGAGCACAGACTCCCATTGTCCGCACTCCTGAGCAACGAGTTTAGGTTGAGCAGGCCCCGGAGATTATTCCTGCACCACCTGCAGCACTAGTTCAGCCCGAGGATGGGTCAGCTGCTTCAGAGGACGAGCAGCGTAGACTAGAGAGGTTCAAGAAATATGATCCCCCAGCGTTTAGTGGCTTAGCATCAGATGATGCCTTGGGATTTTTTGAGGAGTTTCATCGCATTCTTCGCACTATGGGCATAGTGGAGTCAGCGGGGTTTCTTTCATCACTTTTCGGCTTCGGGGAACTGCCTATGATTGGTGGTGTACTTATGAGTTAGACAGTCCAGTCGAGGCTGCTTCACTGACTTGGACCCAGTTCTCAAACATGTTTATGAGAGAGTTTTTCCCCTAGAGCCTTAGGGATTCATGGCGCGTGGAGTTTGATCACTTGCGCCAGGGTGCTATGACAGTTTCAGAGTATGCCATCCGTTATACCAGGTTGGCCAGGCATGCACCGGCCTTGGTTGCCACCGTTCGGGAGAGAGTTAGCAGGTTCATTGAGGGCCTTATCCCGCCCATCAGGTCCAGCATGGCTCGAGAGTTGGAGATGGATATTCCTTACCAGCAGGTAGTGAGCATTACTAGGAGGATTGAGGGTATGCTCGCTAGGGATCGATGGGAGAGAGAGGCCAAGAGGTCTCGAGAGTCGGGTCACTACTCTGGTGTCTGTACCCCATCAATAGGTCGTTATGGTAGAGGTTATTCTGGCCGCCCTATACATTCAGCTTTACCATCAGCCAGCAGTACTCCAGCTCCGCCAGCACCTCAGGAGCCTTATTATGCGCCTCCAGTTTCTAGAGCGCCTCCTGCGCGGGGCACTTCCAGAGGTCAGTCCAACAGGCCTAGCCCCAGCTAGTCATAGCCACCGCGTTCTCCCAAAGCTTGTTTTGAGTGTCGCGATACACGCCATATGGTTAGGGACTGCCCCAACTTGGTAGGGGTGCATCTTCACAGACTGCTCAGCCACAGCGGGCTCCTCGGAGTTCTCAGGCCATGATCACAGCTCCAGTTGCTGCCCCACCTGCCCAGCCAGCCAGGGGCAGAGGCAGGGGAGATAGAGGTCGCCCTTGAGAGAGGGGTCGGGCCAGATATTATTGTATTCATGCTCGCACTGAGGCTGTTACCTCCGATTCCGTCATCATAGGTATTATACTGGTTTGTCACAAAGAGTCGTCGGTTCTATTCGATCCAGGCTCTACTTACAAAGTTACTGCTTTTGCCGAGTGAAATAAAACATGTCTTATCACCTCAAATAAATGGATAGTTGATTCAGGTGCCACAATTCACGTGACATGTAATCATAATTGTGAGTCATGGTAATTTGCAAAATGCCATCGCATCTCGTTAGGCTCAAGGGTTGAATTGAGTCAGTTTTTGAGTTAGTTCATTCTGATGTTTGGGGACCATCTGTTGTTTTCAAAACTGGACATAAGTATTTTGTCATTTTTGTAGGTAATTTTTCTCGAATGACATAAATTTAATTTATGAAGAGCCGTTTTGAAGTGTTTACTCACTTTGCTGCCTTCTATGTTGAAGTCAAAACTCAATTCAATGATTTGGCGTGTATTTTAATAAGTGATAATGCTAAAGAATATATGTCAGAGTTATTTTGGTCCTACATGAGACAATATGGTATACTACATTAGTCTTCTAGATACACATTCTCAAAATAGAGCTGTTGAGAGGAAGAATAGACATCTTTTTAAGACAGCTCGGGCGCTTTTGTTCCAAATGAAGGTTCCTAAACAATTATGGGTTGATGCTATCTTTACGGCTTGTTTTATGATAAATCGCATGCCATCTACTGTGCTCGGTAGTATTGTACCTTACAATGTTCTTTTCCCAAACAAGTCATTATTTTCGATGGAACCTAATATGTTTGGATGCACATGTTATGTTTGAGATGTTCGACCATCTATTCCCAAGTTGGATTCCAAGGCATTGAAGTGTATGTTCCAGATGTTCGACCATCTGTTCCCAAGTTGGATTCCAAGGCATTGAAGTGTATATTCCTTGGCATTCTCATATTCAGAAGGGGTCTTAGTGTTATTCCACCGAACTAGGTAAATATCTAGTGTCAACTGATGTGGAATTTTCAAAGACTACTCCATTCTTCTATGCACCTCCCATTTCTACAGCTCAAAGGGAGGAAGATGAGTGGCTAGTATATCAGGTTACTCGTGCTTTGATAGAACAACCAGATGATATTCCTCTATCTCATGTTCCTCCATTTCCTGGTTCTTCTATTGAGCATCAATCGACTATAATGCCTTCAACACCTGCTCCAACTGTGTTAGCAAGATCGCCAATTGTTCTAGTTTACTTGTGGACACAGGAGACAAATGGTACATGTCCCGCAACAGTTACTTCGTCATTAGATTCTCCTCCTGATCCTCAATAAAACCTTGACCTTTCTGTTGTTCTTCGCAAAGGTACAAGTACTTGCAAATCCACATATTCTATTGCTAATTTTGTTTCCTATGACCATTTATCCTCTACATCTATGCTAGATCTATGATTGCTTCTCTACACTCCATCTCGATACCTGTAGTGAAGGAGGCCTTTAATCATCCTAGATTGTTTGAAGCAATGCATGAGGAAATACATGACTTAGATGATAACCACACGTGGAATTTGGTGGATTTACCAGAGGGAAAGAAACCAATGGGATGTAAGTGGGTCTTCACCGTTAGAGTTAATCCAGATGGTTCCGTAACAAGACTTAAGGTTAGGCTTGTGGCTAAAGGATATGCTCATACTTATGGGGTAGATTATTCCGACATCTTCTCCCCAGTTGCCAAACTCACTTCTGTCTGCTTATTTATTTCTCGAGTTGCTTTCGAGAATTGGCCTTACATCAGTTGGATATCAAGAATTCTTTCTTTCATGGTGATCTTCAGGAGGAAGTGTATATGGATCAGCCACCCAGTTCTGTTGCTTAGGGGTAGTATGGGAAAGTTTGTCATTTGAAAAAATCCACCAAGTCCTTGAGCTTGGTTTGGCAAGTGCAGTGTGGTAGGTCAAGAGTATGGGCTAAAAATGGGCAAGTATGATCAGTCTGTCTTCCATCGGCAATCAACAGTTGGCACTATTCTCCTTGTTGTATATGTTAATGACATTGTTATCACAAGAAGTGACTATGCTGGGATGTCTTCCCTCACGTTTTTCTTGCTTACTAGGTTTCATACAAATGACTTGGTCATGTTGAAATACTTCTTGGGAGTAGAAGTAAACAGATGCAGATCCAAGATTTAATGTTTATAGGTTCCTGCAATGACTTCGAGTAAATTTTCAATAGTAACTGGTTTACATTTAAACATTTTAGAACATATTTACACTATTTGGATAAAAGCTACTGGGTTCATGGGAACCCGTAGATGACATGCTAGATCTGCCCCTAGAAGTAAATAGGAGCAAGAAGGGAATTCTTTTGTGTCAGAGAAAGTAAATTTTTGACTTGATTGTAGAAATTGGAAAGTTGGTTGCGAAACCTTACAATACTCCAATGGTTCTTGATATGCATTTTATGAAAGATGATAGCGATCTTTTTGATGACACATAGAGATACAGGAGATTAGTTGAAAAATTAAACTACTTCACTATGACTCGTCCATATATTGCTTTTGTGGTAAGTGTTGTTAGCCAGTTCATGCCCGCACCAATGGTCAAATATTGGGCAGCTTCGTGACAAATTTTATTTTACTTGAAATGAGCTCCTGGACTTGGCATATTATATAGCAATCACGGCCATACTGATGTTGAGTGTTTTGGAGATGCTGATTCGGCTGGATCCAAAATTAATACAAGATCTACTACAAGCTATTGTGTCTTTGTTGGAGGGAACCTAGTATCATGAAGGATTAACAAGCAAAAATGTTGTATCTCCTTCCTGCAGATTCCGAGTACAGAGCTATGTCACAATTCACATGTGAGATTATGTGGATATATCATCTTTTGACTCAAACTGGTTACTCTGGTGTGACAATCAAGCAGCCCTCCCTATTAGTAATTAATTAATGTTTTAATAATAAAATATGTTTAGTTCAAAGGGTGGCTGGAGAAGACTAGAATAATGAACAACGATGCCATAATTTTGTTCTGAAAGAAGCGCGGGACTTCTAGAACAGTCACCAAAAAGAGAGATCAGTAAATTATAAAAGAAGGAAAACCATTTGTTGGGAAAGCAGTATAAGGCCGCCTGTTAGTAGAGAAACTGCTTAGGTCCCGATGTACAAGAGGCTCCTTATACGATAGTTTATGCTATCAGAATAAGGAAAGTTTTGACTACCTACAATAAGGAGAATTATCTAATTACTTAATCAGTGATATCCTAATTATGCTAGAA
>MU739930.1:55818-70707 GCA_026770625.1 Nicotiana glauca
TTATCGATTTAAAGGTTTAAAATTTTATAAGTTCCAATATTATGAGTTTGGAGTTTGAAAATTTACGGGTTTGGAAATTATAAAGTTTACAGGTTCGAAATTCCGCGATTTTGAAAGTTTAGCAGTTCGAAAGTTTATGAAATTTGTGGGTTCGGAAGGTTGTTAGTTTGAAAGTTTATGGTTTCATGTTTATTATATCTAAATTATTTATGAATACTTTTGAGAAATTATTTTCCATAATTTGCGTACCAAACACCAAAAAATGAATAAGATTACTACTTGTTTTTCAAAAAAATATATTCTTGGAAATTATTTTCCATGGAAAATATTTTCCTTTATACCAAACACACCCTGAGTTGCATTTTTGTTTTCTCGTTGTTTAGGAAAGAAAACTAGTTCTTGATGAATTGTTTTGTTTTATCATTGTCAATTTATCAAAAGTAATCATCAGAAATAAGAAGAGTAGCTTTGGAGTAATAATAATAGTTGACTTCGTATGACTTAAAGGTTATGAATTTGAATTGTGGAATTAGTCATTGATGCTTGCATTATATATTACACCCCATTGGGGTACGTTATTCCCAAAACGTTGAGTGAATATGGAATGCTTCCTACACCGGAGTGTTCTTTTAATCGATTGAAGTGAAACTTCTTTAATAATTTGGTTGAAACCTCTAAAATCAGTTAGGCAAAGTTTTTTTGAACAAAGGTTGGAGATCTCAGTGGGCTTGCATGGTCTCAGGACTCATATGGACAGTAATCCATTTAACTTGGTAAAAATGGCGTGTGATAGCCACCAAATAAGGTGGTGTCTATTTTTTATCTACCAATTCTAATGCTGAGCAAAAATAGCCGCTACTTCATTAAAATAATTTTGAAAAGATAGTTTTACCCTTTCTTCTATTCTTATAATCCCAAACCCTTATTTTATACGTTCAGAGGCAAAATTTGAGAGCCAAAATTTCAGAGGCAAATTTCGCTCCCTAAGTATCAGTATCGTTCCTTGCATGCAAATCATTGTTCGAATTTGTTCCTGCCCGGACCTTGGAAGGCGAAGTACAGGACCATGTGTCCTTAACTTTTGAACTTCGAACTCAGACTTCAGGACCAAGTGTCCTTAACTTTTGAACTTGTAAGTCTAAGTTCAGGACCAAGTGTCCTTAAATTTTGAGCTTGTAATCGTAAGTTCAGGACCAAGTGTCCTTAACTTTTGAATTTGGAACTCAAACTTCAGGATCAAGTGCCCTTAACTTTTGAACTTGTAAGTCAAAGTTCAGGACCAATTGTTCTTAACTTTTGAACTTTAAACTTGAAGTTCAGGACCAAATATCCTTAACTTTTGAACTTGAAACTTGAAGTTCAGGACCAAGTGTCCTTAACTTTTAAATTTGGAACTCAAACTTTAGGACCAAGTATCCTTAACTTTTGAACTTGTAAGTCAAAGTTCAGGACCAAGTGTCCTTAACTTTTGAACTTTAAACTTGAAGTTCAGGACCAAGTGTCCTTAATTTTTGAACTTGTAACTCAAACTTTAGGACCAAGTGTCCTTAACTTTTAAACTTGGAACTCTAAGTTAAGGACCAAGTGTCCTTAACTTTAAGATGCATTTACTTAGGTCCTGGATTTTAGTCCTAATTTTTTATGTTCTTTTTCCTTCTTTGTAGTGTGCTAATGGAAGGAGACCGCGTTTGTGAGTTTGATGTTTGGCGTTATTCAATGAGATATTGAAAAGGAGATTTATAATATAAGGAAAAATAAAAAGTTTCTTGTCGAACACGCAATGGAAGAAGTTGAAGAAATTGAGATTTTGGCGTTTTTCGGTTGGTAGATGAGATTTTGAGATAGTGGTCGGAATGGAATTACGGAACTTGCAGTAGCTCTGTTGTGTCATTTATGACGTGTGTGCAAAATTTCAGGTCATTCGGGCGTGGTTTGGTTGGTTTTTTTATCAAAAGCGTAATTTGGATGTTATTAAAATTTTTAGGCTTGAATTCGATATGAATTTGGTGTTTTGATATTGTTTTGAGCGTTCCTATGGTTGGAACAAGTTTGAATGAGGTTTTGGGGTATGTTGGTGCCTTTGGTTAAGGTCCCGGGGGGCCTCGAGTGAGTTTCAGGTGATTAAACGGATGAAATTGCATATTGAGGTGTTGCAGATTTTTGCTTCAAGTCTTTTGCAGACCTTTTGTTCTATGCGATCGCATATATAGGATTGCGATCATGTAGGATTCGTTGAGGGATGAGGCAGATTTGCCTTAAGCGATCGCGTGGAGTGTGTTGCGATCGCGTAGGTCTGTGTGGCGTATCTTCACGTTCGCGTGAGCCCAGTTGCGATCGCATAGTTTTGAGTTCTAAGGCTTCGCGATCGCGTAAGGTAAAATTGGGGAGTCAGCATTTTGTGCTTCGTGATCGCGTGGCTTTATCTGCGATTGCAGTGAAGGAAATATAATAGCTGGGCAGAATATTTTAAAGACTTGTTCCGCGACTTTGAACCCTCATACACCATTTTTGAACGGGAAATAGAGCTTTGATGAGATTTTAAAGAGAGGAAATTATTGTTCTTCGTTGAGGTAAGAATTTTGGACCCTAAAACTCGATTATTTGTGATTAAAGAATAAAATATCAGTGTTTAATTCATAAAAATCAGTAGAAAAGGTGGAGTTAGGGCTTGAGATTAAGAGATCTTCTAAGGATGATTTGAGGGGTCAAACGAACTCCGATTTTTGAGTTCTTTATATGTACATACTCGTGAGATGATGGAGAACATTTTGGTGTAAAGTTTGTCCAGTTCCGGGATGCGGTCCTGGGGGACGAGTTTTGACTGATTTCGGGTTTTGTGCTTAAAATTGATATTTTTCAATTGGAATTCATTCGTTATCATAATCTGATGATAAAAATCTGAACTTGGTAGATTTGGAGAACTCGGAAGTTGATTCGAGAGGCAAGCGTGTTGCAGAGTAGCTTTTCAGGCTAGTTCGAGGTGAGTAATGATTTTAAATGCTGTCATGAGGTTCTGAAACCCCGAAATTTCACAGCGTGCAGATATGTTGAGGTGACTTACACACTAGATGACGAGCGTGGGATAGAGAACCGCTGGGGATTTGACTTAGTCCATCCCGAATGATTATTTTACCGTGTATTTGATAGTTAATTGTTTGATATTATTATATTTTGGGCTAAACGCCATATATGGACTTCGGGCCAACTGTTTGAACCTTTAGGGGATTTTTAAATGATATTTTCCTTACTGATTGGTTTCATAATGGTGCTCAGTCATACTATATTTTACTATTTTAAAGACTCAGATGTATTACTCTGTTTTAAACACATTAAATGATATTTTCAAAGGTATTTGAGTTGAGCTTCATATTTTACTGTGGCCCGAGGGGCTTATAAGATTCTGATTGAATGAGGCCGAGGGCCTGTATATACTTTTAGGTCGGCCTGCATGCCGCAATAGTGATATACTGTTGTACACCACGAGGTGTCTTGAGATTGATACGAGGCCGAGAGCCTGTTTATGATGCCACGAGATGGCTTGATTATGCGCTTGGGCCGTAAGGGGCCCGTACCGGAGTTTGTACACCCCCAGTGAGCGTGGGTACCCATTGTGATATGAGATATAGCCCGAGGGGCTGGTATTGTTCTGTGATATTGCCCGAGGGGTTGATTCCGTTGTTACTGTGCCCGAGGGGCAGTTATTATGTTTTTAATTATTAGTTGTTTTCCTGTATATTGTCTAGCTATTTAAGAGAGGTTTACGAGATTTCACTATTTAATTGTACTTACTGATTTTGCTATGCCTCTTTAGCTTAATGTTGTGCCTTACGTGGTTTTATATTACTCAGCCTTCATTTATTCTTATTAATCACTGAGTTGGAAGAACTCACTTTACTCCCTGCACCTTGTGTGCAGATTCAGGTATTTCTAAACCCGGTAGCGGGTATTGGTTTCTTAGAGGCAGAGTCATCGGAGTTTAGCAAGGTAGCTGCCCGACGTTCGCAGCACTGCTTTTCTCCCTCTCGATTTCATTAGACTGTATCTAGTACATTTTAGACTCTTGTTGTATTCAGATCTTAATAGATACTCATGACTAGTGACACCCCGATGTCGGGCTGTGTTGGGTTTGTTTTTCCGCAAATTATACTGTTAACTGCCTATTTTTGAGATTTTATCAGGTTTATGCCTTAATACTTATTATTTTATTGCTTAAGATTGGAAATGAAAATGTGTCGGTTGGCCTTCTTCACGAGAGACGCCATCACGATCGGGTCTGGGTTTAGGGTCGTGACAGTGCCTAAACTATTACACATCAAATATAATTCTCCTGAACTCATCAACAATTTTTAAAAAAAATTCAGTTTACTACATAAAATTTTATTTATTTTTTGGGAGCATTCTTGCAAGATCCTTTGTTATGCCCTTCTACTCCGCGGTTTCCACATGAAACCTTGTACTTCTTTGAATTTACTTCATCATATGTTTTGTATCCTTATTTTTTAGTTCTTCCTGGCTGTCTTTTCCCTCTTGAAGGTGGATTTACAACTTCTTCAGTTATATGTTGTGGCACATTCCATTTGCTTTCATCAGGTAGGGGATTTACTGGTATTTCATAAGTACGCAAGAGGTTCTCCCTTGTGTAATAAGAAGAACAATATTGTTCAAAAGACTCATCCATGTGCCTTAAAGTAGCCAAAGCACGTGGACAATGAAGTTCATCAAGCCGGAATTGCCCACAACTACATCTCTTATTTTCAATACAAACAATATAGCGCCTCACACCATCTAGTATTGTATGGATGTAGTCTGTTGAAGCCCTCGCCTACAGTTACATTACAAACAAAAAACAATTCATATACAGTTAAATACAAAATATCTACAAATTATCTATATTTCTCTTTTAATAATTTATTATTATGCAATAAATGATCATATCTTACTCTAAGTTTGTGCGACAATGTTCTGTTGTCATCCAACTCTTTGTTGAATTTATACCCAAAGTATGTGAATGTACCATTTGCTTTCAATAACTTTTATTTAGTCCAATGTCCAAGAAGAGTTCTCATATACTCTAATAGTTCTACTATCGATATCTCTCTTGCATCTTTTGTTACAATATTTAATGAACTGCAATGTTTGATGTCATAGTTCAAGTTCTGTTAACCGTAGCATGTACTCGAGACAATCTATGATAGCCAATATCGTATAAGTATGCTTTAACACGCGGGTCAATCTCTTCAAACTTTTACATCATTTCATTAAATCCATCAAGCGTGTATTATCGTGCCGTGGCAAGTACAATTCGCTTAACTTTAGATGACCTTTCTTGAACTTTGCCCTTATATTTGTCCAAATATGCCACATGTAAGAATAATGTGGCATGCCGAGATAAACAATAGATGTTGCCTTCAAGATACTCTCATTCTGATTCAAAACAACACACATATTTGATCTTTCACCGTATGCATATTTGAATTGCTCAAAAAAAATACTTTCATGATGCGTCATTTTATGAATCAACAACAACATATACCAATGGTAATATGGCACCTACATTATGTGGTAAAAAGTAATTAATTGGCTGCAGGAAAAATGCAGAGGAAGACATATATATTCAAACTACAACTTTTTAATAATATATCTACAATAAATCTACAAGTACTACATAAAACAGACAAGCTTCAATTTTTCTACAATAAAACTACAATGCCTGCTGCATCCATTATACTAGCTGTTAGCATTATTCCCCCGTATGCTGGCTTTAAGAAGGTCCCTTCAACTACTACAACTGACCTACAATATTTCCAACCACTGATTGATGTACAAATCGCAACAAATACATACAAGAAGCAGTCATCGTCTGTCTTCTTCAATTTAACTACGGATCCCGAATAAGTCTTCTCCAGAATATACAAATAACTAGGCAATTTGCTGTAGGAGTAAGCAAGATGACCTCTCAAAAACTCCAAATCCTTTTCCTTTGCTCTTCAAGCTTGCATATATGTTAAGTACACGCCATGTTCAGACAACATATCAGTTTGTATGTCTTTTGGTGTGTAAATTGTCTTAGGATCAACATATTTTGGAATAACCATGCTATCAACTACCATGGCAGTAGGTTTGCGTTATATGAATGTACAGTCCATCAAAGAGCATGTGCGCAAGCTGTTGAATTTTCTAACCTTGAACATTGCAGAATCATTTATGCTAGTTGCCTTGAAGTGCCATGTACAATTTTCACCAATGCATACCAGCCAGTAGCTACAAAATAAAAACAATTTAAACAATGTTGTTGTAGCATAAAAAATCGTTTTCAACACTTTATATACAAAACAACTACAAGCTATCTACAGTTTTGTTAAACTGTATCACAAAAAAACTGAAGAAGTATAATTTTACAAATAACTACAAAATAAAAAAAGAATTGCAAGTGCAATGTTCCTACCTTCTAGCACTAGATCTTTTCATCCTTAATTGGAAATTGTTCATGACAGAATAGTGCTTCATTGCGCTTGCAATTTTTTGCTTGTCTTGGTATAGTTGGCCTACTTCAATAACACTTGGTGTACTTTCTGTTGTTATTATACTTTCATATTCCACTATCGCCGAAGATGTTGGAATATGAATTAACTTCAGTGTTTTAGATGAACCTGCAATAAAATAAAGCTAAATACTGTTATGAACTATTTTTTGTAGATATTTTGTAGTTAATTTGTAGACATATTGAAATTCTGAATTTCATATTTAGCTACAAATGATATGTAGTTTTAATGTAGAAATATTGTAGATAGAATAAAATTCAATATTAACATATATATATATATATATATATATATATATATATATATATATAGACTTTGACATGTAGTTTGTTTGTAGAGATATTACGGATAATTTGTACATAATTAATATACAACCAAAATTCGATAGTAATGTAATAGAACGAAACCTGCAATTGTGTTCGAATTGGCGATAGTCAATTCCAAATTGAAATTATGTACTGTTATACATAGCGGATAGATTCCTAAGCTTTTGTTTTTCTTTTTCGTCTCCATGTATACACGAACACCCGTATCGTTTTTAATTTCCATTGGAGGACAATGTTCGTTGACAACGTATTTGATTTCTATTATTTTTTCGGGTGTATCTATCTTTAGATGCTCTACTATTGTAGAATTTAATAGGCTATGACTCGCATCCTCGTCGACTACAATTCCATCAACTTGAAAGTCTCTATATCTCCCATAGCTATCCCAAATTTCATTCAGTTGAAACATAATTGAGATTTTCGACATAATTGCGATTGTTACAGAAGAATTATAGCTAATTTAGTCGCTTTTAAATTGTGAAATCAGAAAAATTAGTGAAACAAAGTATTATCGTAAAAACAAAGTAGTGAATTTTGGAGAGAAACAGGCGAAATTAATAGCGAGATTTGCGTTTGACAAGATATGGAAGAATCCTTAATATCCCAACATTCGCGCGCCTATTAAAGGAATTGTACAACTAACGGGATTTATTTGCTTATATTTTGTAGAAAAACTGTTAGCAAGGCGGGTAAATTGCAAACTATGAATATTTTTTTGTAATATAGTCTCCTATATGGTATAGGAATGAAAATTTCCCTTTATATTTTTCAATGAATACAGTCCATTAAAGTTACGATATTTGTCGCCCAATTAATTTACTCTTATAATTATCTTCATTTTTTATGAATTTTAATCAATTTATTTACACTATTAAAAAAGCAACAAGTCCAAACACGATGTTGATAGACTTTAAAAAAATGAATTTTCATTCTTCCTTTAATGAATTAGCAATAATTAATAAACTAATAAATGGTTCAACAAAAAAATATATAATAAAAAATTAAAATTTTCTTTTAGTTTTACTCAAATAATATGTTTCTGTTCATCAGATTTTTTGCATAATATTTACAAATTATACTCAATAATTATAAAAAATAAGATATAAAGGAGAATAGAGAAAGAGACTAGAGAGATAGAGATATAGAGAGAAAGAAATTATAGATATAGTAGACTGCGCAAAAAATACAATAAGACACATTTTCTGAATATGGTCAATATTCACTATTTTCAGAAATTTATACTGTACTATTATCTAATTATTCAGCTAAATTATAGCTACAGACTTATTAGAAGCCTCCGAACTATAGCTATTTCTATAAGTTCCTCTAAATAAATTGTACTTATCAATTTTTTTCTTAATTAAGTCGCCGAATCTGGTAGTTGTAGCTCCAGAGTTCGGTGGGAAAAATTCAAAAATAGTATCGCTGATCGTTGAGAAATATTCAAGTTTTAAAAGTCATCAAAATTTAGCCACTTTAAATTTGAGCGAAAATACTGTTCAAAATCCGGAAAAATACGCCGTAAATTTTACGGGAGTTCTAGCATAAGTATGCTTGAACTCTCGTAAATTTTACGGGAGTTCCACGATAACTATGCTGGAACTCCCGCAAATTTTACGGGACTTCAAGCCTAATTATGCTGGAACTCCCGCAAATTTTACGGGAGTTCCAGCATAAGCATCCCGCAAATTTTACGGGAGTTCCAGCAAATATAATTGTCCAGTATAATATACTAGAGTTTGGAGCACTGGTGCTCCAGTCTCCCGCAAATTTTACAAGAGTTAGTAAAGTATACCGGTCCAGTATAATATGCTGGAGTTCGTACACAAATGCACTAGAACTCCCGTATATTATACTGGACCGGTCTCTGTTATAGCAAAATAGTGATTATTTTTTATTGACTTGGTAAACGCTGATTATTTTTCATTGATCAATGTGTGTGAAAACTGGCTATACCGTGATATTTTAACGACTTTGGTCGTGAGTTCCTCAATAAAGCCCAAAACAGAGACATTTTGGCGCGAACACCAATTCCAAGCCCTTTTAACATTTAAAAATACACCAAAAAAACATCTCAATACCCCGCCATTACATTACAGTGAAAAGAGCTTGGAGAAGATAGAACAAAGCAAAAAAGCCCTAAAAACTCCAAATCCAATTTCAACTAAAATTCCCAAAAAATCACATCAACAGATCATCAATCAAATGGGTAAGAACGATACACAGAACCAGCTGACAGCAGCTAAGAGGGCATACAAGAGCGCGAAAGCAGAAGGGAACCGTTCGGAGGAGGCGAAATGGGCAAATGTGATTGGCGATATCCTCAAGAACCGAGGAGAGTACATGGAGGCGCTTCGTTGGCTTCGAATCGACTATGAAATCTCCCTAAAGTACTTGTCCGAAAAGCAGCTTCTTCCGTCCTGTCAATCGCTCGGGGAAGTCTATCTCCGCATTCAAGACTACAAACATGCCCTCACTTTTCAGGTAAAAACAAGGACTAATTAAAAGACAAGTTTGAATTATATATATTGACAGTATAAGAATTTTAACAGTGCAGTTTAGCTGGTTGTAGCAAGTTTACTAGCATATATTTTAGCTTACCTAATTTATCGAGGAAATGGTTGAATTGTCACAAAGGCGGGACCAGAATTTCAAGATTTAGTTTTTTAAGTTACTTGGTTCTAAGTTAGTAATTTGTACATATTCA
This sequence comes from Nicotiana glauca, assembly GCA_026770625.1. Lineage (NCBI taxonomy): Eukaryota > Viridiplantae > Streptophyta > Magnoliopsida > Solanales > Solanaceae > Nicotiana > Nicotiana glauca. The sequence continues at coordinate 65,394 of MU739930.1, forward strand.
CTGAATTTTTTAAGACAAATACAACGCTTGGACCAAAGTTATTGGGTTCGGCCGAACCCGTAACACACACTAGCTCCGCCCCTAGTTGAACATAACCCTTTATAGTTGAAATAGAAGCAAATGGCCATGCACATATCTTAAGTTTTATTTTCAAATATATTATGTGTAAAAATAAAGATCTCCTAGGAAATTTGATAGCATACAACAACAACAAAAACTATGCCTCAGTCCCAAACAAGTTGGGGTCGGCTTTATGAATTCTCACTTCTCCAGTTATGCTTAGTTCATGTCTTGGGAGACTTGATTTAAAACTAAAAAATATTGCAATGGGCCACAAAACCAATTGACCCACATCGACAATTACCTGTAGTTGAATTTGGAATGAGCTGTTGTGCAAATATTTTAACAGCGGATAAAGTTAAACTTTAAACTAATTAGAAAGTAATGTATTTTTTTTTATTAAAAAACAGCACCAAGCTTGATTATCCACCTAGAAGTCTAATTGTTTGCTTTGGGGACTCCTACTAATTAGAAACAAATGTATTCGCTGCAAGCCACAAAATGATATTTGTGTTGTTGGGGATGAAATGTTAAAGACATAAATTATTATTTCTCTAGATGAGTTGATAAACACAATTCAAAGCTGAGAATAAAGGCCACATATACTGAGACCCGAGCTAAAGGTGAAGGTTGCATAGTTGGTTTTATGTTTAAATCCTATATGTGTTTCGGTCCAACTTTTATGTTACTATATCCTTTTTTTTTAAAAAGTGCGTAGAGCGTTTGCATCAATATCTATTGAAAAGAAAAAAGTTTTGAAATTTGCTTTAGTTTTATTGTGCATGGGAACTTCTCTAGCTCTTGAATGTAAAAGTTGCATCATATGTTGGTGCAGTATGCTTTATTGATTTGTACATTTGCAACATTACAGTTTGTATTGCTAATGACGTTTCAGTGGGCTTAAGCTCTAATCTGTTTTTTTCTTCCTATTTTATATAAATGGTTATTGAGCGAAGGATTATTTTCTTGTTTCCTGAATATTGAGTGATTGGTGATGTCAAGGAGTTTGAATTTTAGAATAACTACCTACAGAAACAATATGTTAGCCATATGATTAGTGCTGATTAATTATATAATGTTCTTTTCTCTTTGATTTTATGCCTTATAAAGTTTAACTTTAGTTTTAAAATCTGAAATTTCTAGCATTTACGAATGTGGTATTATCACTTTTAGCCCGCACCAGAAACTATTTACATTTGGGAGCTGAAAAAGTGTATAAAATTTGCATAATTTTGTATATAACACACATAATGTATATATATACAAAAATTATACGAGTACCTTTTTTCGGCTATTTTTTGAGAGCGGCTATACAATGTCATTTTCCCTTTACGAATCTTGATTGCCTGTTACTCTATGCCTGATATATTTTAGGATTTCAAGATGCTAGTGGAATGGTTTGAATCGTTTTCATTATAATCTGGCAACATTGTCGCCTCCTTAGGCATCCAATTTTATTCTCATGATATGCTCATGGTGCTCTGGTCGTGCTTTTTGATTTCTCTCCCCGTCTATCTGATATCTTCATATTTGGTGAACCCCTTATGTGCACTCTCATAATTCTGTTGTTTGGATGGAAAATTCCAGACCTAACACGTTTAATGAGAAAGATAAGTCTAGACTGAGATTAGCTCGCCCTGATTGAGTATTGTACTTCTTCGTGCTCTGATCAAACTAAACTAATTGATGTTACAACTATTTATATATTTTCCTAGTAAAGGAAACGCCTAATTTTTTTCCTTCTAATCTTGACTTTTTACCCCCTTTTCTTTTAAGAAAAATCTTTTTTTTTTGGTTTTATATTACCAGTGACATAAAACATTATCTTTCCAACAGTTTTGGTGTTTGTAGTTCAAATGTTTCATTTGTTGCTCATCAATACTTGTGGTTTGTATTTTACAGAAAAAGCATTTAGAACTTGCCAAGGATGAAAATGACCTTGTTGAGCAGCAAAGAGGCAGCACTCAACTAGGAAGAACATATCATGAAATTTTTCTGAAGTCGGAGGATGACCATGACTCAGTTAGAAACGCTAGAAAGTATTTCAAATTGGCACTGGCTCTTGCTAGAACACTCAAGAAGAATTTACGATCCGGCAAACATTCTTTTGTGAAGGAATACATTGATGCCTACAACAACATTGGTATGCTTGAAGTTGATCTTGATAACTTGGAGGAAGCTGAAAAAGTTCTCAGTGAAGGATTAGAAATCTGTGATGAAGAAGAAGTAAGTGAGGATGATGACGGGCGCAGCAGGCTCCATCATAACCTTGGAAACGTCTATACTGAGCTAAGAAAATGGAATAAAGCACGAGAACATATTGAGAAAGATATTCTTATTTGTCATAGGATAGGCCACTGTCAAGGGGAGGCAAAGGGATATATAAATCTTGGGGAGTTGCATTACAGGGTTCAAAAGTATGATGAGGCCATGAAATGTTATGAATGGGCTCTAAGGCTGGCCAAGTCCATGGAAGATGAAGATGCTTTGATTAGTCAAGCCAATCAAAACATTGAAATAGTGAAAGAAGCATGCAGGGTAATGGATGAGATAAAAAAAGAAGAACAAAATCTCAAAAAACTTGCTAGGGAAATGGAAATAGCTAGAGGAACAGAGGGTGAGAGGAAGTGCCTGCTGCAACAAAATTCATCCCTTGATCGTCTAATTGAGAAATCAAGTGCAATCTTTGCATGGCTAAAAGTAAGTATGTATTTCTCTGTATGCGTTCTTGCTTTATTCCAAAACTACCAGTTAGCTTGCTAACATACTTTCATGATTTGTTTTCATCATCCATATCATGCTTTTAAACCTGGCTCTGTCTCTGCAACAAATATAGGGTCTTTTGCATGACGAGCTGGTATCAGTTTGTACCTATTAATCCTTTTTCGCACGGATATCCAGATGCTCAATCAATTTCTAAGGGAGATTAGTCAGTGGCAGCCATTTTTTTTTTCTTTTTTGGCCGAAAGGAGCCGATTTAAACTCCAAATTCCCAAGCAGTAACTTTTTATCTGTCTCAACAGATTGTGGTTGTATTCAGGAATTGAGGTTTAATGTGGAAGCACTATTTATGTTGTTGCTGACTCTTTTTGTGAATCTTAGAGTAAAATTTTTAAATTATTTTGTATGGTTTAAAAATAAACTGGTGTCCACATGGTTTAAAGCCTGGAGCTAAGAGTACCTACACATGCACCGAACCCTTATACCTCTTTTCTAGTGCTATTTTTGTTTTTCTTTTTATTTATAATTTGAGTGCGTGGGGTTAATCAAAGGAGCCTCTTGATGATAGAATTGCGACAACAATAACTTTTTCTCTTCTGTGTTGTTGTCTGATTCATCTAACAATTAGGAGTTGTGTAATTCGGTACCTTGATTCTTTTGGTTAGCATCATACATATGCCAAAAAGAAGAAGCAAATAGCAAGTGAGCTCTGTGACAAAGAGAAATTAAGTGACTCATTTCTAGCCATTGGAGAATCATACCAGAAGCTTAGGGAGTTTGACAAAGCTCTTAAATGGTACAACAAGAGCTTGGACACATACAGAGCAATTGGAAATTTGGAGGTAATCTTGTCATGCTTAACATCATATCCACACACTCACATTCATTGTTATTGATGAAAGACGCTTGAGATACTATGACTGTATTGGGCTCTGTGCACTTAGGACTTGTTGGAAACTGGATATCTGCACAAATTGACTAATAATTTATCTCTCTCTTTGGATATTCGTAATCTCTTCTTCAATAACATTTATATGGATTTCAGGGACAAGCACTAGCAAAGATCAATATTGGGAACATACTGGATTCTAATGGTAATTGGGGAGGTGCTTTGGCGGCTTTTGAAGAGGGTTACAGGTAACTATCTTTATTGTTACGATCACAATCTTATACTAAATGAGTGGTATCCAACATACAAGTCAAATGTGCTTGGCTGCAAGAGTATAGATGGCCGACTGGAACTAAATCTCTCATGTGGGGTTCTATGTTGTCTAAAGCTTGATAATTCGTGTTGTCAATGTACTTCCTCAGTAAATCTCTCTCTCCCTCTCGTGCACTTCTTTCGTGTATCAACATGGACACACAACGAAAATGGTGCAACCATGAAGTAGCTCTTATATTCTGTTCATTTATTTCTTACTCCATTGTCCCAATGAGAATATCCTACTATCCTTTTCAATACGTCTCCCAATAGTGTCTTAAATAGAAATCTCTTTTCTCTGCTATAAATTCCTATTTTAATATTTTACTTCTTCAAAAGTTATGTGAACTATTTGCATCCCTAAATAGAAATCTCTTTCCTCTGCTATAAATTCCTTTGTTAATATTTTACTTCTTCAAAAGTTATGTGCACTTTTTGCATCCCTAAAAGATCTCAATCCTTTAGCCCCACTTCCTTTTTAAACTACCATTTAATTTTATGAAGATATGGCCTAGGGCCTTAACTCAACGTCAAAACTAGCTCATGAGGGAAGGATTACCCAAGTCCATATAAGCAGACCTCAACCCACTCCCTCAAGCAATATGGGACTTGACACTCCTGCACTCGCCCAAGAGTGGAACTTGAGTGTGGATAACATTAACACGGGGGTCCAATATTGCATAACATAAAAATCAGGATCGATGGGTCTGGCTTTGATGCCATACGAAGATATGGCCCTTAGGCCTAACTAAACCCCGAAAGGTAGCTCATGATGGGAGAATTGCCCGAGTCCATATAAGGAGACCACAACCCATTCCCCCAACCAATATGAGACTTCACAAATTTCAACTTTATTCTTAATATCTCCCTAGTCAAACTACAACAACAACAATAACAACATACTCATTGAAATCTCACAAGTGAGGTCTAGCGAGGGACAATATGTTGGTGTGTTAAAATTTCTATGGACAAAATGTCTTTTCCTGTTCTCCATTTCTGTTTGCTGACTTGATGGCATACAAGCAGCTTGGCTTGGGATCAGACAAAACGAAAATATGTAAGAGGAAAGCTAAGGATTCTTGAACAAATATGTTTTAGCAACATAATTTATCATTATTGGTCCTTTTGTTATCTACCAACCATATTATCATTTTGCAGGATTGCTATTCAGGCAAAAAAGCCCTCAATTCAGTTGTCTGCTCTTGAAAATATGCACTATAGCCAGATGATCAGGTTCGATAATGTGGAAGAGGCCAGGTAAAATGCTTTTACTTATGAAGTCCTTGGATTTTTGTCCATCCTTAATATGTTACTGAAAGTAAATATCCAGAT